>JAEQML010061229.1:0-26023 GCA_016904865.1 Pissodes strobi | reverse complement strand
CGCTATTTCGCAACAAAAAACTCTATACACCGCAGCAGTTGCTCTTGCTGTACAAAGCGCAAATAAGACCGTGCTTAGAATATTGCTCACATATCTGGGGTGCCGCACCAAAGCATACCCTAAAGCTGCTGGATTCCATTCAGAAGAGGGCTGTGCGTCTCGTCGGCGATCCGGAGTTGACCCGGAATCTGGATAGTCTGGAACATCGCAGACATGTGCAGATGTCTCTGTTTTACAGATACTTTCACGGCAGATGTTCCCAGGATTTGGCCCGCATAATCCCGCCCCTGGCAACTCCTGTCAGACAGGAGCGCACCAGTTCGTCGTACAACTAGAAACACCTAGAACATCGCTTTACCAGAACTCCTTTGTCTGGCGCACTGCATCACTGTGGAACTCACTTCCAGGACATCTGTTTCCCACTAATTACAACCTACAAATATTCAAGAACCGTGTCAATCAACATCTTCGCACACACACCGCTCGTCGAGCGCCATAGGATCTACCTTTAGTGTGTGTGTCACTGCCATAAAAAAAAGACATTATATGAGAAGCACGAGTATTATAAGCACGAGCAGAGCCAACTTCTAATCCAAACTTTACATGCATGAGGCACACTGATTCCAAGATATATATGCACGCCAAAGTTAAAATTCTCTGTTGAATAAAGTGAGGTCCGCAAGAGTCTCTAAACCCAATATTACACAAGAATCTAATAGCTCGCTTTTGCTGAACAAACACCATATTGAACAACTGATCAGTACAGGAACCCCAAAAACATACACCATAGCGCAACTGAGAGTCGATCAGCGCAAAATATACATTCCTCGCCATAATACCATCCAACTCTCGAGCAACCGTTCTTAATGCGTAACATGCACTAGAGAGTTTCTTATTTAAATTAAGAATATGTGGTTTAAACCTTAATTTACAATCTATATATAATCCCAAGAACTTCACAACCTGTAAATTCTGTATAGACTCAGAATTTAAAGATATGTGATTTATTTGGCATTTGAAGGATATAATATTTGTTTTCGAAACATTAAGTGTTAAATAGTTTGAATCACACCATTCTTTTACTTTGACAATGTCCCTGCTGACACAGCCTTGCAAACGTCAATGTCACGCCACAAAATGGTCGTATCGTCAGCAAACATCGTGAATACCACAGATATATTCAACTTTGACATATCATTAACATATAATAAGAACAGTAAAGGACCCAATACAGAGCCCTGAGGAACACCAGATGTAATTTCTTTTTGGCTGGATCTTTCGTTGTTGAATAACAACACTGCCTGCCGACGGCGACGGTCTGAGAGATAAGAAGATATCCAAGTTAATGACGTGCCTCTGAATCCATAAACCTCAAGTTTGCTCAGCAGTACTCTATGATCCACGCAATCGAAAGCCTTGGTAAGATCACAGAATACCGCTGCAGCGACTTCGCCATCATTTAGCCCCATATACACGTCCTTAAGAAGGCTAAACATGGCATCATTAGTGTTTCTCGAAGCCTGAAAGCCAAACTGAACATTACTCAATGCGTCCTGGTTGTTGATGAAGCTGACCATACGCGTTTTAACAAGCTTTTCAACGACCTTTGACAGGGTTGAAAGCAATGAGATTGGTCTGAAATTTGAGGCGGTTTCACAATCTCCACCTTTAAATAGTGGGATAACTGTAGCCAGCTTTAGAGAAAGAGGAAAAGTACCTGATTGAAAGGAGTTATTTATTGCTTTCGCAAGTACTTGTAATACCGGATCAGGAAGCCCTGAAAGAATATTTAAAGAAATGCCATCCCAACCAGAAGCATTCCTATTTGTAATTTGCCTGAAAATACTCTTAATCTCATCAGCATCTGCAGGATAGAAGTAAAATGTATCATTAGTTGAGATATCATCTAAAAAACTTAACGCATTAACTTTTGGATCGATATTGGCAGATAATGTGGATGCTACTGAACAATAAAATGAATTCAATTGCCCAGCAGTCAGACTCGAACTAAGGAGATGAAACATTTCTACCACCTAACTCATTCGCAATTTTCCAGCTTTCCTTCTGTCTGTTCTTTGACTGATTAATTCTGTTTGAAAAATAAGTTTGTTTAGCTAATCTAATTAGTTTTCTATATAGACTACGATATTTGTTGAAATATAACATAAAGGGGACACTGTAGAAGAAATACTTTCGAAGCATATGCAACGAGCGCATATTCCGCGCCGATACTTTAAGTCCTTTTGTGAACCACGATTTTTTATGTTTTTTCTTAATGGTTTTCAGAGGGAAAGCTGTATTGAAATTTTCCGATAACAAATCATGGAATTTGGCCAGAGGGTCAGTTGAAGCCTGTACAACACTCCAGTCAGAACGCGTACATTGTTGGGAGAATCTCTCATAGTTTTTTTGCGTAAAAAATCTGCCCCTTTTTTTAATATTTTTAGGTTTGCTTTTTCCAATTTTAAATCTACACAGAACTGCCCCATGATCCGATAAGCCTGCGTTTAAGACAGAACAATCCACAAATTGCTCAATTCGATTTGTGCACACATAGTCAATGATCGCTCTGATGACTTAGTAATACGAGTGGGACAACATGCATAGTTAAATTATAAGAATCTAATAAGTTTGATATTAAGTGAGAATGCATTTCAGTTTTATCAAGAAAATTTATGTTGAAATCGCCCGTCAAAATAATCCACCCATTCAAAGGAAATCCCGCAAGAAGCTGCTCCAATCTAGATAAAAATATTTGAACATCAGTATTAGGTGGTCTGTATAGACAAATAATATAAGCATTCAACCTTGGCATGCATACTATTGAAAACTCAAACTGTCGTTCAACAATCATAAAATTAAATTCGTCAAAATTAACAAACAAAGAATCATCCATCAAGGAACTATGAACCATAATCAGTGTACCTCCATGGACAAACTCAGATCTAGAGTATCTTGATAAGACACTATAATGTGGAATAGTTATCGGCTCATCACACCCTAGCCAGTGCTCTGTTAAAAGTAGCAAACCCGGACACCCAAAACTATCTATACAAAGAAGCAACTCATCAATTTTATTTCTAACTGACTGCACATTAAGTAACATCATGGAAACAATGTTATTTTTCTTAACCCTAAAAAACAATTCCGATCAACTGTCAAATCGATCTTGGACGCAACAGAGACATCCTGTTCAATATCTTGGACTATCTGAATTTGTTTTAAATTACTAACTGGTTTTCGATATTTAAAGTTAAAAATTGATTCTTTTATATGCTTTGCTAACTTATATAATCCTAAATTATTCAGGTAACAACTGTTGATTTTACAATCACTAAATATAAACTTATTTCTAAGGTCAAGCAGTTCTACATTGATAGAAAAACGTTTCAGGTTAGATACAGTCTTACAAATTTGGTTATTTACATACTGTATATCACAAGACGAAACATTGTCTTCATAGTTAACAGGTATAGAACACACAATTAAGTTGGTATAAAAACATGCATTTGCTAAGGAGATAATATCGTTAATATGAATTTTTACGTCGTTCAAACCCGCTAAAACAATGACATAATCAGATTCTGTGAAGTCACTTAAAGAATGATCAATGTTAGATACAAAATCCTTAAATCTAGCATACGGTTTACATATAACTTGCACACAAAATTCATTGCCAAGAAGACGATTAAGAGGATTTAAAAGCTTTTTGCCGTAATCGTCCGTCAGTACGAGCACTCTGCGCGATTTCTCACTCACTCTATTATTTGCTAACACTTTACTATTCTGTTTGAAAGTTTGGGTCCCTTGATCAACAGAAATGTCTTTTACTGCTACAGTTTCACGACCTTTCTTTAATTTAAATAATTCTAAACTTGCTTTCTTCAACTCGTTAACATATACCTCATTTTCCTTAGACAATGTTTCTATAGTAATCAACATATTATCCTTAATTTGATTCATCTCTTTCAAGTCATTCGACAACTTCAATACTTTAGTTTCCAAATCTTCAATGTTCTCCGGTAGATTCCTATTCTTATTTAGTAGTTGCAATATCTCATTATTCAGTTTTAATATTTCATGTTTTTGTTTATCAATTTGATCAACATAATCCTTTTCAGTACTAAATTTCTCAACATTGTCTTCTTTTCTTGCAACATTTAATGTTAAGCTCGTTTTACAGTTCGCAATTCTTCTTGCAATAGTATTGCAGCAATACTCTGACCTTGCAAGACATTGCATGCAACTTTTATCACAACACGTTTTACAGTTTGCAATTTCTATTTGCAATTGCAATACTTCAGTTCACTATCAACCTTAAAAAATATACTAAAATTTGATTTTATGCTTGCGTTTGTAAACTTCTTAGTTTTATCATTGTCTGACAATGGTTTTATGTAATAAAGATGCATAGAAGCGAACAAAAGAAAAACGTTGCTGCTCTATTAGTATCATTATTGGATTGCTACCGCTGCTCTCTTGGCGAGAGAGACTGGATAAAGAAGAATCGAACGCAAAATCAAAATAACAATGAAACAGAATAATCTAGACCTTCAGGACAATCAATAGGAATTAGAAAAAAAGAAATAGACAAAATACAAAAGTTGACGTCCTTTTGGGGACTTTTCTTCAGTTGGTAACAAAAAAGTCCCCAAATATTTCCCCCAGAATTGCACGCAACTTGCAATAAAAATCGAACCGGACCGATTTTGTGCAATGTCTTAAACTGGCAAGAGACTTGCACGAAATTTCTGTACTGCGCATGCCTTTGATCAAGAGTATTGCATATTGCACGAAGAATTGCGAACTGTAAAACGGGCTTTACGCTACAAATTTCAATTCCTTGTCGGTTCCTGATTGTCATTAGCTCATCTTTCATGTCACTGATTTCAAGACAATAGCTCTTCTTTTCTGCTTCCAGTACTTGTGTATTGATGTAATAATTTTTTTGTTCAGAACATGTAATTCACCAATTTCATTCTTCAAAGACTTAGTATGTTCAATTTGTTCCTGTTGTTCCCTTTCAAGAGTGTTTATCGTGCTGATTAAGTCTTTATTTAAAGCACGATACACCTATGTATCGTGATTTAAAGTATTAAGCTCATTAATCCTGCAACCAGAATCATATTTGCCTGTATCAAGTGATTTTATTTGTAGCACTAGATCTTTTTTTTTTGTTTCTAAAGCCTCAATTTCCTTGCGTAACCCATGGTTTTGTGTATTAAGACTATCAATAAGTGACGAAAACTTTTTTTCTGCCTCTGAGACATCGTTCTCGAACACCTGGCTGTTCCTCTTCAGTCTTTTAATGTATATGTCTCTTTCCCTCAGTTCCTTAGTTAGAGCTTCGATCTTCTTTAACTTTTCATCCTCATCATTTTCCTTTTCATTGGAAATAACTTGACAACCCTCTGAACATAAAATCCTAAATCCACCCAACTTTACCACATCTGGTATTCTCTCCATACAGCTGGGGTGAAATACCGAGTTGCAGGCGACACAGATAAAATTTGAGAAGTCTTTATTCTTGCAACATTTAAAATTACGATTCATTTTTATAAAAAACTTCTAGATTTCCAGGTCACAACGTCGCAATTTGCAAAGTTTCAAATATTTAGCAAAATTTTCGTAACATTTTACCGTTCCCGTTGGTATAGCGGAGACGTTATAAACACTCTATGCTAAAACTCACCAGTCTCGTCGAGGTAAATTCAAAATTTATTTATGCACAAAAAAGTAGTTCAATGAAATATACGATAAACAACTGATATGAAGGAATTCCTATCAGCTGTTAGATTTTTTTTGTAACTTTAATAGTTAGTCATTGCAATAAACATAAAACAGTTTTTCTCGATTTTCACAAACAGTATACAGTTTTTAAATTCCACTTTACACACAAAGAACTGTCCATTTCAAAAAGACTAAAATGACACCAAGTAAGCCAATAAATTCACACTTTAACCTGCTGAAATCAACGAATTTTTACAAAGCAATTAAATAGCATGTATCTCTGCTGGTCGAATTCTATTCTATAAAGTTCGTGGCTTTAGCGAACATTATTTACCAGATGCGAGTTCAATTCACTACTATGGTCTCCAAAAATTATGGAAAGCCAAAGTGTGTGAACCATAAGCAATTTCCACCATCTCTGTCGGCAAAATCGACGACGCCGTTCGATCTGTATGGATCTCGTCAGGTCGATGCAGCCATGATACAAAGAACTCTTTGTATCATGGACAGTGTTGCCAGATCAGTTTTACAGTTAGGTAGTAGATTGATGTAAAAAAAATAGTAGACTGATTAAAAAAATAGTAGATTACAAATTCACTGTCTAGCTTTAAAAAAAAAAACATACCTATTCATGGTAAAACTGAAGTAAAGCAGAATTAATACCACTAACCACTAACAGTAAACCAATAACACCTGTTATTCAGCCGGTTTTGAGTAAACGCGCCGACTCACAAGTGACAAGTCGTAAGTAAAATGCTAATGACGTTATTGACGTTTAAACGATTGAAAGAACGAGTCGGTGAATCCCTTATATGTATATGGATTTTTAATCAAGTATTCTGTTTTCCACTAAATAATAGTAGAATTTACCTTTAAGAAGGTAGAATAGTAGCCAAAGGTAGTGTTGTATAGTTCAGGACCGAACTAGTTCAAAAGATTGAATCCCGGGTGTGAACTAAACGTTTCAATCAGCTGATTCGAAATGATTCGATCAGTTGAACTAAACTGATGACCGAAGAGTGAGAATGAAAACGAATGGACGAAAAACGAAATAGCCATAGATCATATATACTAATATGATCTAGGGAAATAGCCAAGGCTTTTCGCACCGACCGACAGAGATAAAAACCCGGCTCATTCAACTATTTTCTGTTGTTTTGAGTTTATTTTTATTAATATTTCCATTTTTATTAAAAAAGAGTTTTTAGGAAAAACTATTTTGTGTTGTTTTGTTTTAAGTTTATTTTTCAAATTACGATTTGTATTAAAAATATTTTTTTTATAGAAAATCTGCTTTTTGTTGTTTGACTGTCGTTTTGCTATTTAAAATACGATCTTTATAAGAATATTTTTAATTTTTCCTGGCCAATAAATTTATTTATTTATTACTTTATAACAACTATTAAATTTTTATTTACAGGTACGTACCTATTTCCTATTTGTGTCAAAATTGCTTCACTTTCTTTAAATTTCGCCCAATTTAATATCTACATTAAGTAATGAACTAGAAATTCTATATTGAAAATTGAAATTGCTTTTTAACATTCATCGTTGATCAGTGAACTAAATGACCTAAACGAACTAGTCTTTTGAAGCAATCATTTTAGTGAACGAGATTGAAAGATGGAAATCAGTAAAGTGAACTAAACTTCCCAACTCTAGCCAAAGGTCAAAAATAGTAGATCTACTACAAGAATAGTAGACCTGGTAACACTGATCATGGATGCAGCCATATGACAGAGATGATGGAAATTTGTTTTGCCTGCGTCTTATGAACCGTACTTGACGGGGCGCAGCGGTAAGATGTTGTTCGTAGAAATTGCACCTGGTTCGAGGCAGGAGGCTTTCCATAATTTTTGGAGACCATAGTTGTGAATTGACCTCGCATCTGGTAAATAATGTCCGCTAAAGCCACGAACTTTCTTTTTCCTATTTTTAAAATGTGACGGACGTGAATTTGACAGATTGGTATTTTCAAATGCCATTTAAATTACCCTTAACGCAACGCATTATTAAATTGGAATTTTAAAAGCTATATCTGTTGTAAAGTCATCGGTACGGGTGGGCAGGAAATTGAATAATCGATTAAACGCTTAATATTTTAGCAAATAACTGAATAATCGATTATCGATATTTTCTGAAATATTAATCGATAAGTCGATTAATCGGTAATTTCTTAAAAGTGAATCGAATAATCGATTATTGTCGCCCACCCCTAATCCCATAATATTGTAGTAAGTGAAACTGAAGCTGAAATTTCGGTAGAATCATTCTTGCTGATGCAAGACTGATGTTATTATAAAAAGAAGTAATAAATACTTTGGTTGAATCAGCAGATAAAAATTTATAATTTAGTTTTAATTTGTAAATATGGCTTTGATATTACCTTGGGATAGTCAGAATATAAGCAAGTGTTTTTGAACAACAGCTGCACTGATGCTTTTATATTTTTTACTAGTTTCGTCCCTATTAGATTTAATTTTTAAAAATAGCGATAAATCTGAAGTACATGTATGGCAAAATAATTGCAGGCTCTCATCAACGCGTTTCTGTCGTCCGCTAACATTCATTTTGCTCGTGAGACTCCTGAATTAACCGTTGCAAAAACAAAATTTGGATCATTGAATTAAAAATTTAAAACCCTTTTTTTACAACGAAGGAGCCCTTAATTTTCAAAATCATTTTTTAAAACAATTTAAGAACATACAACATATACATGATTTTTATCGTTAGTGATAATTGATACTCCCTGTATATAAATATAGATGATGAGCAAAAAATTCAACAATTATATTAAACATGTAATACTTAATAACTTTTATGTCTTATTTCTGGTAAACCTTATTATGGCCAGCTTTCCTACAAATTTGACCAGTGTGCGCCGGGTCCAAAGGTCACATGCCAGTATCATGCTAGTTTTCGCGCGGGGAAGGAGACATACCGTTGACGTGCCGCCGCGGAGAGTGAATCTTCTTATCGTAGTTAATATTCGCTGGTAACACTGAGACCTGTCGGTCGAGATCCGTAGTAATCAATATATGAGACTAATAGACAAAATAACCCACGATTTCGCAAGCATCAGTATCCAACTAGTCAGAGATCTTACTACAATAGGCAACAAACAGTCTCTGCCTACTTCTGTCGCCGACACAGACAATTAGGATAATTTTTCTTACCCTAAAAAGAGGGGTTTTCAAAAAAAGACTTGGTCAAGCAAAAGCAACTACAGAAGATAACAATAATTAATTTTACTGGAGAAAAAAGAAGATTATGGATCTATATAAACAGGATCAAGAGGTCAGCAGATGAAAACATGGTTCACAACTACACACAAAGTAAGGGCAATTTTATACCGCAGACCTCCTAGTCAAAGAAATACCATCAAACCCACAACATCTGAAGAGGTTTATGGTAGTTGCCCCATGTCTAAAAAGCAAGAATTATATGATCCAATTTTTTGGCCCCACAACATCGGGATCAAGCGTTTCAATTTTGAAAGACATCAAGTTCCTAGCAGAGTCCAGTTTTTTTCAATAAATCAAAATAAAACTAACTGTCCTCCAAACACATGTGTAGAAGTTAAAAATTCAACCACTTATGTAAAATTAATTGAAAACCCTGAAGTTTCCAATTTCAATATACTCTCAATAAACACACAATGTCTAAAAAATAAGCTGTTATAAATAGAAGGTAATCAGTTTAAATCTAAGATTCTCTGTTTCAGTGAGCATTGGATGACACAAAATGAAATAAATCAATTTTGTATATCAAACTACACAGTAAAATCATACTTTACACGCAGGTGCCATCGGCACGGAGGTGTGGCAATAGCTATAATTGATTCTTTAGCTGAAAGTTTTTTTTTTGTCTATCAAATCTGTCAACTAAGATGGATTGTGAGATATGCGCAATACAATCAGACATTTTAAAAATTTTAGTAATAAATGTTTACAGACCCCCAACAGGTAACTAGAATGTTTAAATACTCTGAAAGTAATTCTAGATATTGAGAGTTATGCATTTTTTATAATTGGGGATTTTAATATACATTTTCTAAATAATAATACCCAACTGTTGGTTTCTGAGGATCTCATTCACTCATACGGTTTAAAAAATGCATTCACTCATACGGTTTAAAAAATGCAAGCGTGTTATCGTAAGTAATTGCACAAGTGCATCAAAATTACCGATAATTTTGCATGACAGCGTGTTGTCTAAAAACTGCATGAGTTCATTTTCATATTTTGGAGAAAGAGCCCGACACCGAAGGTGGAGGGCTCTTTTTCCAAAATATGAAAATGACCGAATGCAGTTTTTCTAAGACAACACGCTCGAATGAAAAATTATTTGGTTATTTTGATGCACGAGTGTAATTCGGAGGAATATTTCCCGAACAAGAACATGGTTTAAAAAAATACATTTTTATATTTTTTTAATACAAAAACGTATATGTAACTGTAAACAAAGTTAAGTGACGCAAAAATACGATTTTTTTAATCCAAAACGAGGCGTTTTTAATAATATATATTCACTTGACTTTGACGTTATTTATAAATTGTCGCTGTCATCGTAATTTTACAATGGAATTACCATAGATACGTACGATGCAATTATCGCTGTGCTCTTTCGGTTTCTACAGTGCAATTATCGCTGTAATTTTCCGAGAACTGCACTCCTCTAATGGGATGTTTTATACATGAGGGAAATATTCGACGAAACTAAGGACAAACACAATCAAAGGATCAGGAATAAACTTTTGCAATGCCCCAGTGGCTCCAGGAATTTCTGGTCGGTAGCAAAGGCAGTAAGTAACAACTTTACAGAAACGTCTCTCCCACCTTTGACAGACGAACGTGGCATCACGGCGACTACAGCCAAGGAAAAAGCAAACATGCTCGCCAAAATGTTTTCTTCGCACTCTACCTTGGACGTCCCCCAAAGCAAGACTCTCCCCACCATATCGACCATCAACACTACCATGGCAGAAGTCAAATTTCATCACCGTGATATTCGTAAAATTCTTAAAAATCTAGATACGCAAAAGGCATCAGGACCGGACGGAATACCTGCCATCGTGTTAAAGAACTGCGCCAACGAACTAACACCCGTTTTTTCCAGGCTTTTTTCTCTGTCTTACGGAAAAGGGATTTACCCATCTTCTTGGAAAGTCGCTCGAGTGCAACCTGTTCCAAAAAAAGGCAAGAAAACCACGCCCTCAAACTATCGTCCAATTGCCTTGCTTCCAATAATCTCCAAAGTTATGGAACGTGTAGTCAATCAGCAACTACTCAAGTACCTCGAGAACAACAAGATAATCAGCGATAATCAATACGGCTTTCGCAAAGAGAGATCGACAGGAGATATATTGGCCCATGTCACTCATATATGGAGTAGGGCAATTGAGAACTACGGAGAGTCTCGAGCGATTGCGTTGGATATGTCAAAGGCATTGACAGAGTTTGGCATGACGGACTGCTCAACAAACTACCGTCCTTTGGACTGCCAGCCTCTCTCTGCAGCTGGCTTGCCAGTTTCCTTAAGAGCCGATCTCTGCACGTTGCAGTCGATGGACACATCTCGGACACATTCACCATCAACGCGGGCGTCCCTCAGGGCGCAATACTTTCACCAACTCTGTTCCTCATCTATATTAATGACCTGCTGACCGAAACAAATAATCCTGTTTACAGTTTTGCAGATGACAGTACCCTTGTCTCCCACTTTAGATCAGAAAAACCCTTACCAGCGACTGAGACTCATCACCGCAGACAGGAGCAGATTACAGCAATTAATCAAGATCTGGAGAAAGTTCAAACTTGGGGCGACCGAAATTTGGTCCAGTTCAATGCAGCAAAGACCCAAGCAGCCACGTTTACCAAGAGGGCCAATACAGCGGGCCCTGACATCATTATGGCAGGGTCGACCATCCCTTCATCCTCGTCAATCGGACTGCTGGGTATCTCGGTCAACAGCAATATGTCCTGGCATGACCACGTTGCTAACATCGCAAAATCAGCCTCCCAGAAGCTTGGTGCGGTATTTCGCAACAAAAAAACTCTATACACCGCAGCAGTTGCTCTTGCTCTACAAAGCGCAAATAAGACCGTGCTTAGAATATTGCTCACATATCTGGGGTGCCGCACCAAAGCACACCCTAAAGCTGCTGGATTCCATTCAGAAGAGAGCTGTGCGTCTCGTCGGCGACCCGGAGTTGACCCGGAATCTAGATAGTCTGGAACATCGCAGACATGTAGACGAGATATCTCTGTTTTACAGATACTTTCACGGCAGATGTTCCCAGGATTTGGTTCGCCTCATCCCGCCCCTGGCAGCTCCTGTCAGACAGTCACGACAGACGGCAAGAGCGCACCAGTTCGTCGTACAATTGGAAACACCTAGAACATCGCTTTACAAGAACTCCTTTGTCTGGCGCACTGCATCACTGTCGAACTCACTTCCAGGACATCTGTTTCCCACTAATTACAACCTACAAATATTCAAGAGCCGTGTCAATCAACATCTTCGCACACACACCGCTCGTCGAGCGCCATAGGGTCTCCCTTTAGTGTGTGTGCCACTGCCATAAAAAAAATATATTCTAATAAAAGAAAATACACGAGGCAATGCATGCATAGACAATGTTTTAACTAATGTGTATGAATGTGAAGGGTCATGTTGTGGATGTGGGTTTCTCTGATCACCTGGCGATTGTTGCCGAATTTAAAGTGACACCACCACAAAGGAACCAATAGTAAGTACTAACAAGAAAAGGACTTTCCCACTTTAGGCATTTAGTAAGTAATATATGTTGGGATTTTGTATCAAACAATAACATAAATACAGAAATTAAATTCAAAATGTTTTTATCATTCTTAAAGAACTGTGCTGACTTGGCATTCCCAGAAAAATCTTTGGTTCACAAAAAAGATAAACCTATAGTCTCCTGGTTTGGTGATCACCTCAAAGCTAAACGGGAAGTACTAAATTTTTACAGGGAGTTAGCACGTGTCTATAATTCAGATTACACCAAATCACTGCTAAAAAAAATACACAAATTACTATCGCGCAGATCTAAAAAATGCAAAAAAAACAAGCAAATGAAAATTATCTAGATGTTCACAACTACAGCCCTAAAGCTGTCTGGGACATAGTAAAAAGTTGTACTCCACTTGGAAATCAAAAGTCGCCCACAGATTACAAATTAGCCCCAAACCTGGTAAATCGGAAGACTTCCTTAATTTTATGTAAATTCAAATTCAGCTAAACTAAACCTTTACAATATCAAATGTTACATTTAATGAGATCAGAGATTTAATTAAAGGTCTTAAAAACAAAAACAGCCGTGACTATTTTGGTCTTAATAGTAAAATTATTAGGTGTTCTAAATGAAATAGTTTATCCCCTTACCAAACTTATAAATCTGTCGATTAGAGACTAAATTAGTTAAAGATAGCCAGGGTAGTACCAATTCACAAAAAAGGGCCCAGTGATCAAATAGATAACTACAGACCAATCTCCATTGTGCCAATAATCTCATTTGCAAAAGCCTTAAAAAATAGAATCACTTCTTTTTTTGAAACCTACGCTTTATTTAATTGTAATCAAGTTTGAGTTGAGTTTGTGTTATTCGCCGACACAAATGTTCTTAAAAGAGGAAAAGGACCTGAAGAAATCAAAGCAGATATGAGGGAGACACAATCTAGGGTCACCAAATGGTTCTCGGAGAATAAATTAAATCTGAATCATTTATTTTTCTTTGTGACCCCTCCCGGACTTAAAATCTTCAGGATCGGCTCGTTTTTTGGGTGTCCAGATTGATCCAAAAATGAAGTGCAATATTCATATTGATAAGTTATGCAATAAAGTGGCATCTAGTGTATTTGCACTGAGAAACTTGGTGAATGTGGTGTCCGAAAGGGTTGCGCGATCAGCTTACTATGCATGCATTGAATCCCGGATAAGTTATGCGTTACTTGAATGAGGCCATGCCCCTAACACTAAGCGAGGCTTCAAAGAAAAGCCATACGAATAATGGCAAAAATTAATTATCAAGCAGACTGCAAACAGTATTTTATTGACATTAAGATTCTAACAGTTCCATGTCTACATTTATCAATGTCTGGTGTATATGAAGGAAAATGTACCAAACTATGCAACACATGAAAACGTTCACGAATACTTTACTCGGAATAGACAATTAATTTACACAAACTATCATAGAATTCATAACATTAAAACTGGCATATCTTTCTACGCACCTAAATTCTATAACCTATTACCGCTCTCAGTCAAAATGCTACCTGCTGTAAAATTTAAAACAATAGTAAAAAGTTATTTAATTGGTAAGTGCTTTTATTCCACTGATGAATATAATTCTAATAATTTCTCAGACATTGTATTGTGATAAAAAGTGAATTGCCATGTGAATTATAAATAGCAGGTATGTATTTACTTTCATATAATAATCTTAAACTGTATCTGTTAAAAACACTTGCCGACTGACGTATGTAAACATTGTATGTTATAACATGAATAAATTTTCATTTATATTTTATATATAAGAGATAAGCTAAGTTCAATGTTAAATCATTCTATATATTTTTTCACTATCTGAGTATTTCATATTTCATTACTACCACCCTTCTACCGCCAGCTTTCCCAACAGTTCAATTTAAGTAAAAAACTAGCTCAATCCGCCTTAAGAACCAAATATTCCATGTTGAAGTCAACTGTGACAGTTTACAAAAGCATCGGAAGATTAATGGCATTTCTGAAGGCTAAACATACAAATATCAAACTCAAAATATTCAAGGTCATAGAATAAATCGAACAATGTTTGCGTGAAGCCCTAGATGAGAAGGTCATCTTTTGAATAAGGTAGGTGTCTAGTAAATAGTTTAAATTACTCAGTTATATTTGTTACTTTTCGGTACAGTTTAAAATGGAGTCGAAATAAAACTATGGTGCACAAGGTATACACCAAAGTAGTGATTCCCTTAATAACATATTATGCACCTGCGGTGGCCAAAAGCACTGTAGGAAAAAAAAAGCTGGGAAGCTTTCAGCGATTGACCTGTTTAGGTAGAACAGGAACAATGAAATCAACTTCCTCTGCAGCGAAGGAGCGAATTCTCGACCTTCTGCCCCTTGACCTTGTGACACAGGGGGAAACGAGGATGGGACTTTATAACTTTTAACGCACACTGCCAAACTTCAGAGGAGGATCTGAGATGAGATGAAGAGAGATACCATAACAACATGCCTCTTGAGATAATTATTCAGGATTGAAATGTATGGATAAATAATAAATGAGACTATTTTTCTGAAGCAATGTTGTAGCTCAAAGTCAAAGTCAAAGTCAAAAAAAGCTTTATTATAAAAAGATAAAAATCTCATTTACAAAGCTAACCATAACAATTTTTTAGATAGGTACAAAAAAAGTTTGATAAGGATCAAATAAGTAAATTATACAAATACAGTACCAAGTACCAAGTACAAGGAACAGGTGGTGAGAAAGCACTCTCAAGGCATAGCAACCAGATGATAGCCTAACTGAAAGAGCCTTGATGTGCTCCTCAAACTTCAAACTCTCATCTAGTGTCACCCCCAAGAATTTGGCACCAGCAGCAGGAAGTATTTGGTCACCGCCCAATGAAATATTAGCCAGAGAACACTTGAAGCTCAACATGTTAGTCTTTGGTGTGTTAAATGATAAATTGTTGCTATTACACCAGGTTCTTATGCGAACTAAATCAGCATTGATCATTTTCTCCAAAACCCCAACATCACTCGCACGCCAAACAATAGAAGTGTCATCCGCAAAGAGCCTAACAATTCCCTTGATTAGAATGAAGGCAAGATCATTGATATAGATTAAAAAGACGATAGGGCCAAGAACGGAGCCCTGGGGCACTCCACAATTTATTGGCATTGAGTTAGAGAGCCTGCCTTGATATGACACTGACTGCCTACGGCCATGCAAGTAGGGCTTAAACCAATTGAGAGTTATACCCCTAAATCCATAAACCTCCAGCTTCTGGAGCAACAGATGATAATCGACACAGCCGAATGCCTTCGACAAGTCGCAAAATACTGCCGCTGAAAGTAGATTCTCATTTGTACTTAAATAAATGTCTTCAAGAAGAGAGAAAATAGCATCCGAAGTTGATTTTCCACTCTGGAAGCCAAATTGAGAACTGGATAGGATTTTATTTGCAGTGAGAAATGAAAGCATTCTTTTTTTTAACGAGTCTTTCTATTAGCTTACCAAGAGAAGGCAGAAGAGAGATAGGACGAAAGTTTTCTGGAGAATTAGAGTCACCTCCCTTGTACAGAGGTACAACCATAGCTTGTTTCAGAATGCCGGGAAACTCACCCCTCTCAAAAGAGTCATTTATGACTACCGCAAGTGCTTGCAGCCCAGCATCATTGAGATGAAGTAAGATCTTAACAGAAATATCATCAAAGCCAGAAGAATTCTTACTTTCGAAAAGCCTAAGAGCGTCCACAACCTCAGAGACACTTACTGGTGCCAAAAAGAAAGAATTTGAGACCCTCTTGCCCGATAGATATTCCAGGGGATTTATACCAGGATCGAGCTGAGAAGATAATACGTCAGCAACCGAACAATAAAAATTATTGAAATCGTCAGGAGACAAATGAGAAGAGACTTGCGAACGACCATTCTTTCCCCTAATCTCATTGATAATCGACCACGCCTCTTTCTGTGTATTGTTCGAACTTGCAATTATTTTGCTGAAATAAACGTTTTTCGCACATTTAATAACCCTTCTGTAAATATTCCGGTATCTAGACAAAAACAAGCCGAAGGAAGTACTGTGACCAAAAAACTTTTTTAGATAGTTGAGGCATCTCAAATTCCTGGCAGAGGTCCTAATCCCCTTGGTCAACCAACCTTTTTTAACTTTATTCTTAATATTTACAATGGGGAAGGCCGAGTTAAAGGTATTAATCAGGGCATTGTAGAAGGAATTAAATGCATCTGTAGAATCAGGAGCTACCCAAACAGTCACCTCACAAAGATTGCGGAATTTAATGAAGTTCCCACTGCAAAACAATCGACCTCGACGTTTAATAGATCGCTGATAATCAAAGGACAATTTAAACCCTGCCACGACAGCCTCATGGTCCGAAATTGAAGCATTCAGCACCTTGCAATAATCGTTTTCAACATTAGAGCACACATAATCCAAGGTAGAAGAGCGTGTACTAGTTACTCTGGTTGGCTCCATAACATACATCTTCAAATTAAAACTCAATAAAATGTTTTTAATTGAAATACTAGCATTGGAAGTGTAGTCAATGTTAAAGTCACCGGTTAAAATGAAGGAAGCAAGGGGAGGAAGCTGACTCAGAAGTGCCTCCAAGCCCCCCAGAAACTCTGCCAAACACGACGCAGGGGAGCGATAGACACAAATTACATATATCTTTAATCTACTGCAATATGCTAAAGAAAATTCAAACACTTTTTCAATAATTAAATGGTCAAATACATTCACATTAATAAAATTATATCTGTTCTCTGCCTCCCCGCTCACTAACAGCACTGTGCCACCATGGACAAAACTAGTTCTGCAAAATTTAGAAATAACAATGTAGTTTGGTAAATAAACCGTTTCATCAATTTCAAGCCAATGCTCAGTAATGCAAACTAAGTCAGGAAAATTCAACTCTTCTAAAATAATATATAGATCGTCACATTTATTACGGAGAGGCTGCGCATTTAGCAGGAAGATAGAAAACAGATCAGAAGGAACTCCTACTGTAAAAAAGCACACTCATCACTAACAGAGTTCTTCGCAGCAGAATCAACATCCGAAGCAAATTTAGGATATTTGTTTACAACATGTGAATGCAACAACTTAGCCAGGTCAGAGCCAAAATTGCGTGCATGATTGCATTCAAATATTTTGTAAAGATCTACATTGTTGTAATGAAAAGCTTTAAAAAGTGACAAATTGCTACTATATAAAAGATTAAAATTAAAATTAAAATCAAAGCCCATGTAAGGGCTAGTCATAACTAAATGATTAGTGTGTTTACAGGGAATAATAAAATTATTTAAAACATATGCTGGAGGACAAACTCCGTTCAACCACAGAATAACAAAGTCTCTACAAGTAAAGTCCTGCGCCAGTGATGAAGCTGTCCTGGTAAGCTCCAAACTTGTACACCCAGGCTTAAGGAAGCATTGGACGTTGAAGACATCGCCAAATTGTGCGTGAAGGTGCTTTTGGAAAACCCTGTTGATAGACCCAGAGACAAGGAGCAGTTTCGGACGATTGTCAATTGCTGTAGGGTAAGAAATTTGTCTGGAATGTTGATTACCACTGCTATGTTTGTTCTCAGATGTAACAACAATTTGGTTATTCCTCAGGCGACCAATCTCCAACAGATGGTGTTCTTTTTCAGCTTCAAAAACTCTGATGAAACAAAGCATTTCTTTATTAATGGTTGTTAGATCTGCAATATCCTTCTGCAGTGAACCTACATTAAGTTTATATGTGGCATTTTCACTTTCAATGGTCTTAAGGTTGATAATAAGGTTATTGTTTAAGGAATTTAATTCATTTAGTTTGTCCATAAATTCAAGCTTTTCAGTTTCCAAGGATCTAATTAACGATGAAAGTTCTTTTTCTTTTTCATGAAGCTTGGAAATGTCGGCCCTAAGTTAATCATTTTGTGAATTAAGAAACCCAAAAGAGGAGGAGAAGGTTTTCTCTGCCTCGGAAGCTTCGTTCTCAAAAAGTACACTGTTTCTTCTTAATCTCTCTATATGCCTGTCTTTGTCCTTAATTTCGTTACGTAGGTCAGCAATTTTTAACTCATATGCCTTTTTAGAGTTTTCCTCCTCATTAAAATATTCCTGGCATTTTGACGAGCATAAAACCTTATAACCTCCCAGCTTTAAAGCTTCAGAGATTCGGTCTAAGCAACTAGGATGGAAAATTGATTTGCAATAAACACAGCAGAAATTTAAAAAATCCTTGTTTTTGCAGCATTTGAAATTACGGTTCATATTGCTATATGGAGGTGAGGATCAATAATGTATAAACTGAACACAGTATTTCCTTTTTTTATCAGAATGTGATATACAATAAATGTACAAAATCTAGTATAATTATATCGAAGTGGCCAATCTTTTCCAATTCAAAGAATGCAACAATATTATCAGGAATTTACTGCATTCCATAGCACTAAACAATAGAATAAAAATACAATAGGATACTGTGCTGAACAATAGGAAAGAATTTAGCCACTATTCACGGCAGTTTTGAAATTTGAAAATATTGCCTTCAATTGCAATGATTTTAAAGGGCACTGAACCTTACTAGAATTTAATTAGTCTCAGAACACACACTTTTTATAAGCTTTACACAGATATAAAACACTACTAATAAATTTCACTATATCCATGAGAAAAAACAAAATTAATGTGGAGAAATATATTCACACATTTTAACACGATGCAAAAGATGACAAAAAAAAAGATGGTTTTTCTCTGGGTAGACTCGACAGTATTCCAAGTATAAACCTATGCCATTCTACAATGTGCTTTAGAAAAGAAGATACTTTCAAAACATGCGAATCCACATATGATCAGATAGTCAAGCGGTCCTTAAAGCTCTCATGAGCTTGAAGGTCACGTCAAAACTGGTCTGAGAATTCCAGAATGAACTGAGATTTCTAGCAGACAGAAATACAGTAAAGCTATTCTGGGCACCGGGTCACAGAGGCATTCTTGGAAATGAAAGAGCTGATGAGCTTGCAAGAAGACATCAGCAACACCATATATTGGCTCAGAACCAGCTCTCAGAGTGCCAAAGGGCACAGTACGAGACGATGTAAAGCAATGGTCCAAGAATAATCACATAGTCCACTGGAATAGTAAACAGGGACTCAACCACAATAAGAATGTTATAAAGTCAAAGTCAAAATAAGCGTTATTATCTAAAGACAGGTGTCTCATTGACAAAGCAGTACTTAAAATAATGAAAATATATGTACGTACAGAAACAAAGTAAGCTTAGCTTAACCCTAACACCAATTTGTTAATAAAATACACACAGAGAATTAAAAACCATAGCACATTAAAAGTTATTGCAATAAAATTCATTCAGACTATAATACGCTCCACCAACTAGCAAATTCCGGACTCTCTTCCTAAACAGTTTCAGAAAAGGAAGAGATGTTGCCTTGGAAGATGGTTGAAGATTTTAATGCTTTCGTATATGATTGACTTTTTAATCAAGGTGGAGTGGGGTATTGGTAACATTACATTAGTGACATTACGAATTACATAAGATGGTTTATGCGAGGAAAAATTCTGTTTATTTTTATTTTTTTTTTATTTTTTTTTTTTTTTATGGCAGTGGCACACACACTAAAGGTAGATCCTATGGCGCTCGACGAGCGGTGTGTGTGCGAAGATGTTGATTGACACGGTTCTTGAATAGTTGTAGGTTGTAATTAGTGGGAAACAGATGTCCTGGAAGTGAGTTCCACAGTGATGCAGTGCGCCAGACAAAGGAGTTCTGGTAAAGCGATGTTCTAGGTGTTTCTAGTTGTACGACGAACTGGTGCGCTCCTGCCGTCTGTCGGGACTGCCTGACAGGAGTTGCCAGGGGCGGGATTATGCGGGCCAAATCCTGGGAACATCTGCCGTGAAAGTATCTGTAAAACAGAGACATCTCGGCCACATGTCTGCGATGTTCCAGACTATCCAGATTCCGTGTCAACTCCGGATCGCCGACGAGACGCACAGCCCTCTTCTGAATGGAATCCAGCAGCTTTAGGGTATGCTTTGGTGCGGCACCCCAGATATGTGAGCAATATTCTAAGCACGGTCTTATTTGCGCTTTGTACAGCAAGAGCAACTGCTGCGGTGTATAGAGTTTTTTGTTGCGAAATAGCGCACCAAGCTTCTGGGAGGCTGATTTTGCGATGTTAGCAACATGGTCATGCCATGACATATTGCTGTTGACCGAGACACCCAGCAGCCCGATTGACGAGGATGAAGGAATGGTCGATCCTGCCATAATGATGTCAGGGCCCGCTGTATTGGCCCTCTTAGTAAACGTTGCTGCTTGGGTCTTTGCTGCATTGAACTGGACCAAATTTCGGTCGCCCCAAGTTTGAACTTTCTCCAGATCTTGATTAATTGCTGTAATCTGCTCCTGTCTGCGGTGATGAGTCTCAGTCGCTGGTAAGGGTTTTTCTGATCTAAAGTGGGAGACAAGGGTACTGTCATCTGCAAAACTGTAAACAGGATTATTCGTTTCGATCAGCAGGTCATTAATATAGATGAGGAACAGAGTTGGTGAAAGTATTGCGCCCTGAGGCACGCCCGCGTTGATGGTGAATGTGTCCGAGATGTGTCCATCGACTGCAACGTGTAGGGATCGGTTCTTAAGGAAACTGGCCAGCCAGCTGCAGAGAGAGGCGGGCAGTCCCAAGGACGGCAGTTTGTTGAGCAGTCCGTCATGCCAAACTCTGTCGAATGCCTTTGAAATATCCAACGCAATCGCTCGAGACTCTCCGTAGTTTTCAATTGCCCTACTCCATATATGAGTGACATAGGCCAATATATCTCCTGTCGATCTCTCTTTGCGAAAACCGTATTGATTATCGCTGATTATTCTGTTGCTCTCGAGGTACTTGAGTAGTTGCTGGTTGACTACACGTTCCATGACTTTGGAGATTATTGGAAGCAAGGCAATCGGGCGATAGTTTGAGGGCGTGGTTTTCTTGCCTTTTTTTGGAACAGGTTGCACTCGAGCGACTTTCCAAGAGGATGGGTAAATCCCTTTTCTGTAAGAAAGAGAAAAAAGCCTGGAAAAAACAGGTGTTAGTTCGTTGGCGCAGTTCTTTAGCACGATGGCAGGTATTCCGTCCGGTCCTGATGCCTTTTGCGTATCTAGTTCTCTAAGGATTTTGCGAATATCACGATGAGAAAACTTGACTTCTGCCATGGTGGTGTTGATGTTCGGTATAGTGGGTAGAGTCTTGCTTTGGGGCACGTCTAAGGTAGAGTGCGATGAAAACATTTTGGCGAGCATGTTTGCTTTTTCTTTGGCTGTAGTCGCCGTGATGCCACGTTCGTCCGTCAAAGGTGGGAGAGACGTTTTGGTAAAGTTGTTACTTACTGCCTTTGCTACCGACCAGAAATTCCTGGAGCCACTGGGGCATTGCAAAAGTTTATTCCTGATCCTTTGATTGTGTTTGTCCTTAGTTTCGTCGATCACACGCTTGCACTCGTTTCTCGCTTCGATAAAATAATTGCGATTTTCAGCGGTCTGATTTTGCTGCCAGTACTTATAGGCTTGCTGTTTCCTTCCTACAGCTCTTTCGCATCTTTTGTCGAACCAGGGTTTTCCTTTTGATGGTAACTTGATGGAATTTGGGATGTATGCTTCCATTCCTGAGGAGATTACTTGCATGATCTCTTCGCAGCAGTCTGACGGGTCGTCAGTGGCAAAGCAGACGTCGAGCCAAGGAAAATCTAGGTAAAACTGCCTCAGATCGTCCCAGTTTGCAGAATTGTAATGTCAGATTTTGCGAGGCAATGGTGGATCCTTCTGTATGAGTGGCAATTCACAAACCGTTGTAATACGTTTGTGGTCGGAGGTACCTAATGGCGGACCAACTGTAACCTTGTACTGGTCAGGATTGGGGGTCAGAAAAAGATCCAGGAGGGCGGCGAATTCGCCCCTCTCTGAGATTCGAGTTGGTTCGTCTACAAGTTGAGTAAGCCCGCAGCTGATGGCAAATGCTTCAGCTTCTCTACCTTCGTTGTCGGTCTTGTTGTGATGTTTGAGCCAGTTGGTGTTGTGGGCATTGAAGTCTCCCAGAACGATTATTTCTGAACTGGGGTGATCGACCTGTACTGAGTCAAAGGTGGTAGCTAGTGTTGAGAAAAAGCTTTGGTAGGCTCTATCGCTCGGAGGGCGATAGAGACAACATATAAACTTGGTTAATCCCTTGGCGGTGAACTTGAGCCACATGACGTCAAGGTTGTTCGGTTCGAGTGTTTCCTCGCGGTGACATGAAAGGTCGCTTCGGACAAAAAGGCATATTCCGAACTTATATCTAAATCGGGTATGTAAGTCGTAACCAGGATAGAGGTAGTTCACTGTTGTTGTTGTAGAACATACTTGTGTTTCTGTAAGGGCTAATATGTGTGGTCTATTTGCTTGTAGATGTTGGTGTACCGAATTTATGTTTGTATTTAGGCCTCTTATGTTGCAGAAATCTATTCTAAATTGGTTCGGTATCTTTGCTGTCTGTGGAATGCGGAATGAAGGGCTCCCAGGGCCACCCAGCGCCCGGAGATCCGAATGGCCGGGGAGTTTACCTCCGGAATATTTTGATCCCGGAAGCACCATCATGTCCATATACTCCTACTGTGAAACCCGGGATCACCAGCGCGGGAGCGGAACGTGATTTGGGGAAACCACTTAGCGCTCCCCAATTCTGGTGGGGTGGTCTTTCACCGGACGATGCGAGTAGGCTTATGCATCTACCACCTAGGGCCGCTTCCACTCGAAGCATCGGCCTCAGACTCATTCCTTTGGCGGTCCCTAGTCTGACAGGGGTAAAAATGGGGTTTGTTGGATCACTCCCCAGTGATCAGCTCCAGACTTTGTACTTTGGTGTTCTCCAGCCTGGGGGAGGACGATGGGATTTGATGCGCCATATCCCATGGCAACTCGGAATGGCGGGGGCGTCACTCCCCGTAATCAAACTCCTCTCACCAGTTTGACGTTCCTGCCAGCCAATACAATGCAGCCCCTCTTGTCACAAACTGTCATTGATCAGCTCCAGACTTTGTACTTTGGTGTTCTCCAGCCTGGGGGAGGACGATGGGATTTGATGGGCCATATCCCATGGCAACTCGGAATGGCGGGGGCGTCACTCCCCGTAATCAAACTCCTCTCACCAGTTTGACGCTCCCGCCAGCCAATACAATGCAGCCCCTCTTGTCACAAACTGTCATTGATCGGCTCCAGACTTTGTACTTTGGTGTTCTCCAGCCTGGGGGAGGACGATGGGATTTGATGGGCCATTATGAATGAGGATTACCGTTTCTAAAATAAATAGACTAGTGATGGGCATAACCGAATTATTTTGATAACCGAATTATTTGTATTCAAATAATATTAATAACCGAGTGATTATTTGAATAACCATTCGAATAAATTTGGGTTAGCGATCGCAGCCGGTTAGGAAGGAGGTTCAGCGTCATCGACATCGTATTCGTAACTGCTGTAATTGTCTTATTAAGTATGGCTTAATAAATAACAATAGAATACGAATAAATATTTGATTACGCAATATTATTGAACAAAGTAAAATAAATAGCATTTTACGTTTTTAAATCAAAAATACTTAAACTCCAAAATATGATACTTGGATGTGTTGATTAGATGTAATGAACATAATTTATAATTATTAAAAATCTACTTTGCAAAATAGTATTTCTCTCTGGCGATGTATTTATAGTACAGTAATAATATTAATAATTAATAGTACATACTATATTGTTATAGTTATATTATCCATTGCTCCTACATTCTAAATTCCAATATACAACCTAAAAATGAAACAAACATCAAGTGATATGTATTGGAAAGCAGGCCGTATTCATTACGAAGAAGTGTATGAAAGAAATAAGAAAGATGCGGGCTGCTTGCTAATCGCAACAAAAATAGTGACCGCCGCCGCGCCGGCCGGATCAAAAGCGACCGCCTTTTATTTTGACTCTTTGAAGATGTCCACAAATTGCTGTACTTTCACTTTTTATACGTTCAGACGCCGAAAATTGGATATTTTTTTATGTTAGGTACGCAATAAAAGTAAATTATGTAATCTTAACTTAACATTCGCTAGTTTTTAACCCCCCAACTTCGGCTTCCACCATCCACAATTCCACATCCTACCGCTACATTTGAAATTTTAAAACTCATCTTTTATTCGAGCTAAAACATCAAAACTTGCTTCATAACTCGTAATTAAATTAAGACCGCTCCTTGCTCGTTGATCATTCGACGGATCGACGCGACAGCGAGGCTTGTTCCCTCGTACTTAGTGTTCGTATTTGAATTCGAACGTATCAGGTTCAGGTTACTTTTCATCCGAACACTTGTGGAATGAAAACCGAATAATACAGGTTATTTTAATAACCGGATAACAGGTTATTTTTTATTCGAATAAGCCCATCACTAAAATAGACCATACAGAGTCAAGATCTTCACCCTTTTAAACAATGGTCTACAGTGATCCTTGTTTCTTGCTCCACAGATATATGTAATGGCACGTTTCTGAAGAGCAAAAAGAGAGTCCATAAGATACTGGCTACAAAACCCCCAAAAGCCTATCCCAGCATATCTCAATCTCGATTCAATTAGGACAAAATATACAGTTTTTGCCAATGAGTGTCCAAGTTCAATGCCAGTTATTTTAATTGCAAAGCAAGCAGATGCATTTTCTTAGAAAGGGACAAAACATGAGGCTTAAAACTCAACTCACTGTCAATTACCACTCCTAGAAATTTGTATTCGGGATGACACTCAATCATCATACTATTGAGTGTAGGATGCCCCAGGCGGCATCTAATTGATACGACATTGGTCTTAGTCAAGTTCAAAAGAAGAAGATTTGTGTCACACCAGGATTTGAGTCTTTGAAGATCCGAGAAAATTGCTTGTTTCAGGTTCAAATAGTCAGCACAATGCCATAGAATAGTCGTGTCATCTGCAAATATAATAAATATCCCTGAAATATTAAGCCAAGCAAGGTCATTTATAAAAATTAGGAACAAAAGTGGTCCCAGAACTGAACCCTGTGAAACCCCCCATTTATTTTTTAAAACTTCCGATTGAGATGATCCTACACAAACCTTCTGGCAACGACCAGATAAATAGGAATCAAACCAAGACAGTGCAACACCCCTAAAACCATAGTGCTTGAGCTTCTGCAGCAGAATACGATGACTAACACAATCAAAAGCTTTTGATAAATCACAGAAAGCTGCTGCATTTGCCCCTCCAGTATTAATACCAGAATAAAGGCCCTCCAAAAACTGAAAGATGGCATCATTTGTATTACAATGCTCCCGGAAGCCATATTGAATAGGGGTTAACAGGTTATGTAAATTTAAAAATGAAATTACTCTAGTCTTTAGCAGTTTCTCTACAATCTTCGATAAGTTAGAGAGTAGTGATATTGGTCTAAAATTTGATGGGTCTTCCAGATCACCTCCCTTATGAACAAC
>MU192999.1:6760-26026 GCA_016904865.1 Pissodes strobi | reverse complement strand
ACGGTCGTAGGTGGCCTTGCTTAGACCGGTGTCGGTGAATTATGTAACATAAAGCTGTCAGTGGACACTGTCAACAATAATTATTTTTTTAAGATGGCGTCTCCGATTGCGTTTTAATTCCGTATTGATAAGCAGTTATTGAGTAAATTCGATTAAATAATAACCAATTTGTTCCTAAATTAGTGATTTTTAGAAATGCAGTCACAAATTGAGTGACAAATACAAATTGTAGTTTAATAAATCTTGAGTTGTTGACGCTTATTTTGTTGTCTGTTTGTATTGTATCTATGTTGCTATGACAACACTTTTACCTCCGCCGGCGGAAAAGTGAAAAGTAAAGCTCCGGCGGAGGAAAAACGAAACTTCACGGCCGCCTACACAGTCGAGTAATGACGGATTTGCTGACGTTTGAAGAAAATAACTATTTATACATTTAACAATAGTATATTGTGTAACTAGGAGGAAAAGCAAAACATTCCTGGACGACTGTGGTAGTTGCTGGACGAGGCGCAGCCGAGGCCAGCAACACAGGAGTCCAGGAATGTGCTTTTCCTACGAGTTGCACATACTATTTTTTATTCGATCGAAATTAATTAGAATACGCACTTATATAAATAGAGCCAAATATAACTGTAAATAAAAACGGTGTTTTAAATTTAAACTCAACATAATATCAAGTTTTGAATCGAGCGAGCTTGAATTTTATTACGTAGCTACGGAAACTACAGCTAAATGTTACTTTTGATAGACGTCAGATCTGACAAACAAGGCGTTTGAATATGACAGAAATGTTACATTCCCGGCCTAGGACGGGAATGTTATATTCCCGGACTGTTATTTTCTATTCTTGTACAGTTATTGCATGTTGCCAAGCAACGAATACAATATACTGAAATCATGACTTTTGCGGAGAGAAAACACATCGGAAAGGTGTCGTTTTTCGTCCGATCGGATAAAAAATGAGTAATCTAACCTCTTTTGGTGTTCACTTCGCAGACCAGGATATGTATTGGGCTTCACATTTCCGATGTAAAAAATGATGAAGATATACTGATTTATTTAGTAAAATGTATATTTTAAAAACAATGACAAGTAAAAACTATTTGTTATGACAAACTCAACCTTAAACTATCATTGTCTTTTTTTAAATGCTGGTTAACACACCTTGCTAGGTAAAAATTAAGGGTACTTCAATACCTTCCCTTGTTAATTAGATTTACAAAAGTCCTAATTGGCCCCTTAAAATTTGTAGACGAATCTTCGCTAAAGGTTTCGTTAGAAGATCTGCCAACTGTTGCTCTAAAGGAATTTGCTTCACAGCTATAGAACCTTCTAATACTTTTTCTCGTACAAAAAAGTGTCTTAACTAATATGCTTGGTCCTACGGTGCAACTCTGGATTATGAGCCAACCTAACTGCTGCAGAGTTGTCCAATTGCAGAATGGGAACGTCTCTAAGTTGCCAAATTTCAAACTTTAACTGACTTAGCCATGATATTGCTCCATGGTAAAACGTAAATACTACTCCTGAAGTTGATCTCCCAGTATCTGAACAACCTCCAAAATCTGCATCATTGTAGCCTTTGATCTTGTGATCTTTTGCTGATCTATACAAGATACCTAAATCCTTTGTATCAGCAAGGTATCGTAAAACTCTTTTTACACAAATCTTGACAAATAACCCACACTATAGGCTATATCTGGTCTGGTCCCAACCATTAGGTACATTAGAGCTCCTATGACTTGTCTGTAAGGAAAATCTACTGGTGTTGAATTTTCACTCTGTATGGTGCTTTCAGGTGGTTTAAGTATCGGAGTTGATACAGGTCTACATTGGGAAAAACCAAACTTTTCTAGTACTTTTTCTGTATAGCTTCTTTGGTTTATTCTTATGCCTTCTTCTGACTTCTCAAGCTCCAAGCTTAAGTAATAACTTGCTTCTTTAGACGTTATCTTCAATTATTTTCCTAAATCTGCCAAAAGTGTATCTAATTCTACTCTAGACGAAGCCACAATCAATCCATCGTCCACGTACAAAGTAAGGAACATCTTTTCTCCATTACTTTTTCTTATGTACAAACATGGATCGGCTTCACTTACTTTAAAATTTAGTTTTAAAAGGAAATCATTGAATCTCTTATTCCAACATCTAGGTGCGTGTTTTAGGCCATATAAGCTACGCTTTAACTTATAAACCTTTTTGGAATCATCATGATAACCTTCTATATAGTCTCTTCTAAATTACCATATAAAAATGCTGTCACAACGTCAAACTGTCGTAAGTACATCTTCTCACTAGCTGCAACACTCAAAACGGATCTTATTTTAGATAACTTCGCTACTGGACTAAATGTTTGATTGAAATCTATGCCTTGGCGCTGAGCAAAGCCTTTTATTACTAGTCTGGCTTTAAACTTATCTATGATTCCATCTGGATTTATCTTTACTCGGTAAACCCTAACCCAAACTTACAGGGAAGAGCTTTAAATCCATTTCGCAAATATGTGTGCTCCCAAGTCTCATTTTCTATCAATGAACTCATTTCTCTGTTCATAGCTTTTCATTCATTTCTTTCCCTGGTTTTAAGCGCTTCTTTATATGTTTGAGGAGTCTCAATCGTGCATACTAACTCTTCCGCTAGGTGAATGCATTCTTCAAAACGATCAGGGCATTTTAAAGCTTGACGATTTCTTAAATTGTATGAAGAACTTTCTTCCTCCCCTTCACTTTCTTCCACATTTTCTATCTCGGTTTTCAAATTTCTATCTTATACACCATCCTCTTCTGGCTGTTCTGGTAACCCTTCTACAATCTGTGATCTAGTTTCATCCGCATTTCTGTCTTGCCATCTCATGGGAAGTTCGATATATCTATCTGTGCTTTTCTGGTCTGTAGAGCTTATGGGTACTTCTTTATATACTTTTAGCTTCTCTTGGAACTTAACATCTCTTGAAATAAAAACTCTATGTTTCTCTTTAACCCAAATTCTATAGCATGCATCACCATCATAGCCTACTAGATAGTCTTTCATTGCTTTCTTTTTCATTCTTTGCCTTTTCTGAATTGGAATATGGAATTAACAAGCGCTAGCAATTATCCTTAAATGCTTTATTCTTGGTCTTTTTCCATACCATAACTCATACAGACTAACGTTTTCTATTGTAGATCTACCAGTTCTGTTTAGTACATAGATGGCTGTGTTGACTAATTGTGCCCATAGTCCTGGTGGAAACTCGATTTCTGGATTGGAAAACTTAAATGTTCTAGCCATTTCTATAGTTGTTCTGTTTTCTCGCTCACTACCACCATTCTCTTGAGGTGTATATGGCGCTGTTAGTCTTATCGTTATACCTTTACTTGTTAGTAACGATCTAACCTCATTGTTGTCAAACTCTCCACCTCCATCTGACAATAATTCTTTTATCGAATGATCTGCGTTTTCTACCAACTGTAGCAATCTTTTAATCTATCCTTAACTTCGGATTTTTCTTTTAAAAGATAGCTAATTCCAACTGTGTATAGTTGTCTTTAAAAATTAAAAGGTACCTGTACTTTTGAAATGATAAATCAAAAGGTCCCACATCAGCTGATATTAACTCTGCAGGTTTGGTAGCTCTCTCTCTTGTACCAAATGGAAGCCTATGCATCTTTCCATAAATACATGCTTCACAGAGTTCTTGGTCCATTTTGACTTTGATTCCCATCTTTTTCTTAAGTTTTGCTCTTACGTACCTCTTGTCTTGGTGTCCCCATCTCTCATGATACAGTTGTAACATCGATTTATCAGCTTCTGGTTAGATTCATTTTAAGCTTGTAAAATCCTCGACCAACCTCTCTGGTTCCTGTTAATGCATTATGCATTATTTCCAGTTTTAAACGTACATTCTGTTGACGTAGACGTAATCTATATTTCTATCATGTGCTGCTAGAACTGAAAATAGATTTTTCGATATCTGAGGAATATACCATATGTCGTTCAAGGTAAGCAAATCTTGTTCTCTATTTTTATTGGAATACAGAAATTGTATTTAACCTTTTCCAACTGCTCCTAACATCTCGTTTCCTGCAGCTCTTATATTACATGGATTGTCAAACTTCTGAAAATCAACGAAATACCTCGGTGTATTTATAACATGCTTGGTTGCGCCATTATCTACCCACCAAATTGACTCATCATGCTCTGTGATCATAACTTCATCTAAACATACCAATGTCATATTTGCATCTTCTTTACTCTTCACATCTGATGTCTTTTGTTTGTTCTTAGGCGGCCTACCATCAGCAATCCACTTTTTACAATTACGTACCCAGTGACCTTTGACCTTGCAATAATTGCAACTGGTGTCCTTACTTCTACTATGTACCTTAGCATGCTTTTCTACGTCGAGAGCCTCTTGCTTACTGTTGCCATCGTTACTCTTGGCAAAATTTCTCTCAAACATGCAAAGCTGTACTGTCAAATCATTTAATGTCTTACTCTTGTCACTGTCATTTTGAAAGCAGCATCCAACTTGTCTTAAAAGTCTTGAACTCTTCTGGTAAAATATGTAAAACTTTACAAACTACCATTAACTCTGGAAGTGTGTTTTCCTTCTTTAATGCTAAACAGCTGTTTAACTCAGAAAACAGGCTCATCAAATTGGCTATATGGGTCGACACATCTTCGTTCGCTGTCCAGTTAAAAGCAAATAAATCTGTACAAAGCTTAAATAACTGATCCTTAGCTGATGCTTCAAAGAGATCTTTTAGTGCGAGCCACGCATCATGGGCTGTCGTTTTGTCCATTATCTTTTGATATACATATTGCGCTTGTTATCATTGACTTAGCATAACTATTAGCCGTACGGTACAAATCAGAATCCTCTTTGAATTTCTTCTTTTGACCTTATGTTGCTTCCTCTCCAAACGGTTTGGGCTTCTTTAGCTTGCCATCAATAACATCTAACGCATACCCCTCATTTTGTTCTTCCATATTGGCCAGTCGGTCTCACTTGTTAAGGTTTGATATGTTTCACTGGATCCATACTTTCAATCTTCTGTACTAAATAAAAAATTCTGTCTTCAACTAAAGCTTCTAACTTAGGTAACGCACTGCACCCATAACCTGATGAAGATATACTAATTTATCTAGTAAAATGTATATTTTAAAAACGGTGACAAGCAAAAACTATTTGTTATGACAAACTCAACCTTAAACTATAAATGTCTTGTTGTAAATGCTGGTTAACACACCTTTCTAGGTAAAAATTAAGGGTACTTCAATAAAAAAATGCATCGAACATTTGCGACAATAGAAACTTGGAAAGAGGAAGTGCTTAAAGTTCGGTTTGGAATGAACCAAGAAACTATCACGATGGCTGTCTCATAAATATAAAAGACAAGAATCAAAACTATCAATACAAATAGACATAACCTGATCTAGATCCACGAGAGACCTGTACTCTACTTTGAAGAAATATCTATTCCACCATTCAGCAGTCGGCTGAAACTCTCGAAGGAAGATACATAACTATCAACGGCTGATAAAGTTGAATGTATGCAATTAGAAAAGTACTAAGCAGATTTAGTACGTCACCCTAACATTTCACTCATTAAGAACTCAATGATCACAATAGAGACTTGAAGCTCTCATAGGAGTCTCCAGATTAAATGAAAAATCTTCTTTATCCAGGTACTGCTATTTAATTTTGTGGTAAAAAAAAGTTAAAGGTATGTAGGTACTATAATATTACATTTTTAAGTAAAAAATTTCAGGATCTGCTGACTTTTTTCTCTAAGAAAGTTAACGTCATATCCTGTATAAGAGGACCCTTAGATAAATTGGGTTTGTCAGAGTAATCATTAAGCGAATGGCGCCTTTTTATTCACAGTTCGATACGTAATGTGAACTCCTCTGGGTAAGAGACAAACCAATAACTTCGATATTAATTTTACCAAAATTCCAAAATAATACTTTTCAAGTTTAGTTAGAAATCGATTATATTATTAGTAACAGGTTAAATCAGTGCAATGTTGTGGATTTCTTTACCCTAAAACCAAATGATTCAAACTGAAAGAGGTGGTGCAATTCGAAGTGCTAGACAATATGAGACTATACTTCAATTTAGAAAAATCTTAATATAACAGGCAGATTAGTGATTGATCTGAATTTAGACGAATCATTTATATTACTTGCTTTTGCGAAAGACTTATCGTTTTGCAATCTATAATAACAATATCAACAATGGCATTATGTATTAATTTGGCATTAGCATGATAACAATGCAAATTTGATTAGCTTTAGTATTATAATAATCACAACCGTTTTAGGAAAAACCTAACTATCAATCTGATTCGGAGAATTAGCTGTTACATGACTAGACATTTATATTATTTTAATTTAAACTTAATTTATTTTTGTTATCCACATTCATCATTTTTTCTATATTTAAGTACTAATTTTAACTGGGTGGTTTTTAAACTGAATAGTTCTTTGGTTTCATGAGAGTGTTTTTTCAAGGTCGTGTCACGTCACGTTACGATTTGCCACGTCACGTCACGTATTAAGGAATAAAAACACAACTTAGTCTAGGCAATCACATAAACAAAATAACCTTAGATTATGAGTACACGGAAACTAATCGATAAAACTTCGAACCCTCTAGAATGGCAACCGCAATATAGAACTATTCACTTCTATCACTCGCGACTTTTTTTATACAATAGGACCCTATTTTTCAGAATCTGTGTACTTTGGAGAATAATATCATCATTCGTATGGTATGTTCTAGTATTGCTTCTCTAATGATATGTATACAGGGTGTTCTTAATGACATGGTAATATTTAAAGAGGTGATGCCTGGGCTCATTTTAAGAAGAAAACGTCATAACTTATAACCATTATATAAAATCGATTTTTTTCTGAAAACTTTACCACCATGTATCTCAAAAGTTAGGAGGTTTAGGACATAGGCTCATATGAAGTATTTTTCTTAAAATGGGTCCAAGAATCACCCCCTTAAATATTAGCATGTCATTAAGGAACACCCTGTATATTTATGTTTGTACTTATTTCTTATAATATTTAATGAACTGAGTATCTATACATAAATAATAGCAAAACGATACCATTCTTGCTCGTAAAAAATAAGTTGAACCTATTAAGAGTGTATCCGAAACTAGAGTTATTTTCCCTTAATACCATTCTTTCAATCATTTGTAAACGTATCTACCTTTCTGATCTGCATTAATATTGAAAGTTAAAAATGGGGAACGGTAAACGTACCTTCACAATTATTGGCATACTACTTTGATTGTAATCTTTGGCATATTGTTCATTTCCTATCATGCATTCAGCAGTCGAAGTTGTGGAGTTGTCGGTACTCTCCACCATAGCTAGCAGAATGAGGGACATATTGGTTCTGAGCACGTACAGGAAAAGGGTACAGGTAAACAGCATAATCCATATTATCGACCTTATTGGAATAAAACCTAAAAAGTATTCAGTGAAAAATTAAAAATGTTGTTAAAAAATGGCGTGTGCTAAAGACTCCATGACAAAAGTGGAAACTTCAACAATATAAATCGGTATTAATGAGCTTACAATACATATCATATATAATACGAATTTCTTGTTTGGTTGATAGAATAATTTAATGTTTATTTTCAACCAATAATTCATATTCTAACTTGGTTTAAATAGCATTTGGAAGCGTATAGAAAGGCAATACATAGCATATCACATTTTTATTATATTATTATTATAGGATATGTATATGTACTTATTTTTATTCCTTTTCTGTGATCTATAGGTTATCTGAGTCATCCAAATTTAAATATAGGTCTCCTTTATTGTAGGTAAAATGTTTTGAAATATTTTTGGTTTCTTAATCATACTGATTACCTATACAAAAGCTATCTTTAATATATTAGTGTTTTTGAATAGTTATAGGTTGTAATTAGGGGGAAACAGACAAAGGAGTTCTTGTAAAGCGACGTTCTAGGTGTTTCCAGTTGTAATACAGTTTTTGCACGTTTAATCACGCAGTGGAATATCTTCTTTGATCTTCATTTTTATTTAAAGAAATTATAATGCGGACATACACATTGATTGCCAGGCTAATTTTAAACATGTCCCACATCTGTTAGTTGGACTTTAAGGTTGTTTCTAACAACGCTGGGATAGAAACAATGAAGTTTTGATGAAATATCATCCAGTCGTTCTTAGGAAGGTCACTTAGTTTGTCGAAAGTGAAAGGATGAAAACAGCATATCCAGATAGAGTTTTATCTTTTTTATGAACCGTTATTCCATGCTAGTATTAAGTGTGTCTATGTGTAAAACTTCAATATTGTATTTCTTCTTAGGATTTTGGATTCTTCTTGAAGATAAATAAGTTTTAATCTTGAAAGGCAGATCAGTGTCACAGCTGACCATGTGTTATGGTAAGTTGCATCAGTGCCTTGGAAGTAATAATTAGGAGATATCGCATATGATTGTGTTTTTAAATATGGCTCCTCGAATTCGCGGAAATTTTTTTTCAAAAATTCAAATATATCGTCGACCATCCGGAAGCGTTGCCAGAAATCTATCCCAGTGGTTGGAAGATATAAAGAAAGTGGTGTTGTTAGATTAAATATTTCAATAAACAGCATACCCGTTAATATGTTTACAAATTTGAGAAATCCTTGCAGATACACATTAGCATTAAGTCGGACGTCAGCATTGACATCACTTTAGTGTGCCAAAAACACCAAGCTGGATATATTTGCCTTTTTCTGAACCGTCTGGTTTTTTTTTACCAATAGTTTCGAGATCATTAATTGCAAATCTTTTCCTTTACTAGAAGTCATATTTACAACAGCTAAAAGTTTTTCATTATCTAAATCTGCCAAAACGACATGTAACCACAACCGAATATTGGTCAACTGTATTTATCCAACTGTATGGAAAAAATTCCAGCCAGCTGAAATTCCTGGCCTAATATAGTCTTAAGTAATTGACTAATTGTTTACATTGCTTTATTCATAGTAGTCTTGGGAAGGAATGTTGTAATATTTCCTATACGTTTACTACATTTTAGTGATTTTGGAAAACTATGCATTTTTTAACATACTTGGATTGCGTGATCAATGCGATCCTGCAATATTGGGTCAAACTCGACGTTGAATTTTGAGAATTGGTTTAACATTTTTATCTAGGAAAAAATCATTTCCACACTTTGGAGACGTGCTGATAGTAGCATAAATAGCACAAAATGCGGAACCAAGACAAAGACGCAGCAGCCCAGTGCGGGGCTGGTCTAACAGGCGTTGCTGGAGGCGGAATGATGCGGGTCAAATCATGAGAACATCTGCTGTAAAAATATCTGTAAAACAGGGAGATGTTGGGTCTGCGGTCTTCCAGACTATCCAGATCCCGAGTCAACTCCGAGTCGCCGACGAGGCGCACAGCTCTTCTCTGAATGGAACCCAGCAGCTTTAGGGTGTGCTTACGTGCGGCACCCCAGAAGTGTGAGCAATATTCTAAGCATAGTTATATTTGCGCTTTGTAGATCAAGAGCAGCTGCTGCAGTGTATACAGTTTTTTGTTGCGAAATAGCGCACCAAGCTTCTGCGATTTAAAACAATTTGCGCAGTTCAATATCGCAGGGTCGCTGGTGTTATTATCTATCGAAAATGAATCAGCTGAAAATATAACCTTAGCAAAATTATAGACTCATTTGAATGTTGAAAAGCAAGAAGAAAGTGCTTTAAATGAGGAATATTCCTTTAGGGTAAAGCATATAGTTAGTTTTTCATACCATAATAATATGCTGCTAATACATTGATACGTGGATATTTATTTGATTTTGTTAAACCCCCCGTTTTTTAAAGGGAGATTCTATGGCACTTGACGAGCGGTTTGTGTGCGAAGATCTTGATTGACACGGTTCTTGAATAGCTGTAGGTTGTAATTTGGGACAAACAGATGTCCTGGAAGCTTCTGCGAGGCTGATTTTGCGATGTTAGCAACGTGGTCATGCCACGACATATGGCTGTTAACCGAGACACCCAGTGGTTCAATTGACGAGGTTGAAGGAATGGTCGATCCTGCCATGACAATGTCTGGGACCGCCTTATTGGTTTTCTTGGTAAACGTGGCTGCTTGTGATTTTGCTGCATCGAACTGGACCAAATTCCTATCGCCCCAGGTTCGAGCTTTCTCCAGATCTTGATTAATTGTTGTAATCAGCTCCTATCCGCCGTGATAAAGGTTCAGCAGGTCATTAATATATATGAGGAAGAGAGTTGGTGGAGGTATTGCGCCCTGAGATGTATCATCAACTGCAACTTACAGGGATCCGTTGTTATGGAAACTGGCAAGCGAGTTGCAGAGAAACGCTGGCAGTCCGAAGGACGACAGTTTCTTGAGCAATCGGACATGGCAAACTGTGTCAAATACCTTCGAAATATCTAACGCAATCGCTCGAGACTTCCCCTAGTTCTCAATTGTTCTTCTCCACATCCACATATGAGTAAAATAGGTCAATATGTCTCCTATCGATCTCTGTTTCGGGAAGCCATACTGGTTGTGGCTACTTATTCTGTTGGTCTCAAGGTACTTTACATGAGTAGTTGCTGATTGATTACACGTCCCATGACTTTGGAGATTATTGGAAGAAAGGCAACTGGGCGATAGTTTGAGGGCGTGATTTTCTTGGCTTTTTGGAACAGGTTGCACTCGTGCGACTTTCCAAGAAGATGGGTAAATCCCTTTTCTGTAAGACAGATGGTTCGTTCTTTAACACGATGGCAGGTATTACATCCGACCCTGAGCTCTTTGAGGATATTGCGAATGTCACGGTGGTGAAACTTAACTTCTGTCATGGTAGTGTTAATGTTGGATATGGTGGGGATAGCGTTGCCATGGGGGACAATTAAGTTACAGTGCGAACAAAATATTTCGGCTAGCACGCGTACTTTTTCCTTAGCCGTAGTCGCCGTGACGCCGGGTTGGTCTGTCAAAGATGGGAGAGACGTTTTTGTAAAGATCTTATTTAGTGCCTTTGCTACCGACGAGAAATTCCTTCAGCGATCTGATTTTGCTGCCAGTACTTGCTGGCTTGCTGTGTCCTACCTACGGCTCTTTCCCATCTTCTGCCAAACCAGGGCTTTCCTTTTGGCGGTAACTTGATGCAATTTGGGATGTATTCTTCGCAACAAACTGACGGGTCGTCAGTGCCGAAGCAGACGTAGAACCAAGGAAAATCTAGGCAAAACTGTCTTAGATCCTCCCAGTTTGTACAATTATTGTAATGCCAGATATTACGAGCCAGTTAGTGTTATGAGCATTGAAATCTCCCAGAACGATTATTTTCGAATTGAGGTGGTCAACATGTATTGAATCAAAAGTAGTAACTAGTGTTGTTAAAAAGCTTTGGTAGGCCCTATCACTCGAAGGGCGATAGAGACAGCATAATATGAACTTGGTTAATCCCTTGGCAGTGAACTTGAGCCACATGACGTTAAGGTTGTTCGGTTCGAGTATTTCCCTATTTAATGTTGGGGAAGAATAGATATTGACGGAGTGGGGCGATTATGTAGGTGCGGGGTGGTGACTTTTGGGGGACGATGTTTAATGATAGTGGCCTGCAAAGGAGCAGCCATTTTCAAAGATCGCATCTGAATGTTCGGTCGCTTAATGCGGGGTTTGACGAGTCTTTGCACTGTGTAGATAATTATAATTAAGACATTTTTGATCTATCTGAGACATGGTTGGCATCTACTAGCACTCGTGATATGTTTGATATCGATGAAAAGAGCATATTTTTTACAACGATTTACCGAACTCCTTCTAATTTAGATAATAATGTACATTTTTGAGAGGACATAATGAGTTTGGTGGTACCATTCTATGATTATGTAAATGTTATACCTCTAGAGTTAGTTAGTTTCACAGCTATAAACTGTTGAAAATCGGTACTTTGGCTACTTCTCACCTTGGTAGCAAGAAGATCATTAGAGATGGAGTAAAGTAAACTTCACATTTTAATCTTAGTTTTTCAAGAGCTATCTGATGGTGCTAACTGACAGGCGATACCATGGGTACCAAATCTGGTACGTTGGTAGGTACCATTAGTTAGCACCATCCGATAGGTCTTGAAAAGTTAAGATAGGAATGTGAAATTCATTTTACTCCATTTTTAATGGCCTTCTTGCTACCAAGGTGAAAAGTAGCCAAAGTATCGATTTTCAACCGTTTATAGCTGTGAAACTACTAACTCTAGAGGTATAACATCATACATAAAATATGCTTAGAATTTTAAGTAGAATCCAAAAATGCATTAATATACAGGGTGTTCCGTTTTAAAAATGGAATTGTATTGACGTTTGCTTATGGGCCACCCTGTACAATATTTTTATTACTAATAAAAAAATTAAGATGATTACTTACAAGTAGATTAAAAAATTACCTCTTTGTCTTTAAAAATAACCAAATTAAGGGGAGTGTTCATTTATAATCAATAACCCTGTACATTTTAGGACAATCTATGCAAAGTCTATGTGACTTCGCAAAAACTAAATAATTTTCGATGGAAAAAATTAATAATATGAAAATTCTTGGAAGGCATCAAACTTAACACCTAAATGAGTATTATTGTCCCATTTTAACTGAATTGCATCTATTACTATGGGCGTGAATCATTTTATTATGTCCTGTATACGTGATCAAAAACATTGATCCTTTTATGATTGACGTGTCCACTGATTTCAGATTTGCAGTAACATGTTCGCCTGCTGAACTGCAAGTTGCATATGAGGAGCAAATGAAGTACGGCCTTATTCTACTATGTGAATATCAAATGGCGTACAAAAACACATTTATCCGTAGAAATGAAGCAGACAAGTGCCCAATAGGTACCAGGAATATAAAGATTTAGCTTCTATTCATAAGTACTTATAGAGAGGCTTTTCAAAATGTTCCTAGTATAATTTGTTTACAAAATAGTAAACTAAGCTTGAATATCGCTTTTGGGAGGCTTATGAAAGTAGTACTTTACAAAATAGCATGCAGCAAAATAGCTTGTCACAAAAAGAGCACCGCATCAAAACAGTGCGTTACAAAATTGCACCTCAACAAAAAAGGCACACTGCGTTTTTAGGAGGTAAAATAGGCCCCCATTTGGATATCGGGGTGGAGGCTGGCCCTGCGGGGTCCATCGGAACTGAACGTCTCCAGGATAGGAAATAGACTGCGATTGGACTACTGCAACATAAGAGGCATCAACACAAATATTAACTCGGTCCTCCAGCACCTAACATCAAATAAGCCTCATATTTTAGCTCTATCAGGAACAAAAGTTAAATCAAGCACTACACATGTTCACTTGAATATACCCGGATATGACCTTTACTCCCGATTTCCACATAACTCTGGATTAGCTGCTTTTATATGAGACGGTTTATGTTGTCAACGAGAAGAGACATACGAACCTAAGGATGTCGATATCATGTGGTTCAAATTAAGCACAGATCAAGCAACCAAATTTATTTGTTGCTTGTATAGACCACCTAGCGAAAACCAATATAAACAGCTGTTTTCAAATCTTGGCAATCAAATTGATTTTCTGCAACTATCCAACGGTAGTAATTGTCAACGTACAGTTGTGTTCATTGAAGTGTTGTACACCGATTCTAACATCTTGTAAATAAGGCTTGTTGAAATAGATTATTAATTTTTTTATTGACATTGGCTATCAATCAAATTCATAATAGAAATCAATATGCCTCAAATGAATTTAGTTCAAAGAGCAAACATTATAGCTTATATACAAGATGGGGTACCTATTAGATGCATTGCTTATATTATGCATACAAGCAAAAACACAATATTAAAAATTAAACATAGGTGGCAAAGAAATGGGACCTAAAAAAAAAAGAAGGCAGGGGGAAAAACAAGAATTTCAACGGAAGACCAAGATAAGGCCCTGATCCAATTTTTACATGACAACCAATTCCAAGTAGCACAGGTTGCTATAGAGCAAACCCATTTTCCAGGGTCCAAAATTACGGCATGCCGCAGAATAAAAAATTCTGCTTTAAAAAATTTTGAAGCAGCCAAAAGGCATGAAGGTAACTGATGAACATAAGCAAGCCAGAATTATTTTTTCCCTAAACAATATGATTCAAGAAAATTGGGATAGAGTGGTCTTCACAGACGAAAAAGTAGTTCAGTCAACATTTAATGGGCATATCAGGCGCATTTAAAGATCCTTTACACAAATAGTGCACTATGTAAAAATCGACCTCTCCTATTGGTCGATCCATCTCGTATTACGATATGTCTGCGTGATGCAATCGATCTCTATGAAGAGCTCTTGTGGTGTAGAGGTTTAGATCGTTGGGTCTCACCTGAAAAACGCTGGTTCGAACCCCGTTGCTTTTTTTATTTTTTTTTTTAAGATTATGTTTCTAAAAAGCTTTTTTTCTTGATTTTGGGTATGTCTTGGGTTAGATTGGGTTAGCACCAGGTTAGTTTCCTTTTCTTGATCCCCCGTAGCGAGCGAAGCGAGCGGAGGGCCATGCGGATCGACCAATGGGAAAGGCTGATTTTTATATAGTGCACTATTTGTGTAAAGGATCTTATAATGCATATCAAGCCATGTATCGTCCTCGTAACATTAGATTCGATAGAGAATATGTAACCAACTACGAAAGGTCTGGACGCGCTCGTGTTGGGCTATTAATTACGGTGACTGGTTCAATGCAGTAAACTATAGAAATATATTAGAAACTGTAATGTTACCTAGCGTATCTCAACATTTGCATAATGCAGGAATTGTCAGAGAATTGTTTGAAAATAATAATATAGCGACAATGTTATGGCCCGCCAAGAGCCCCGACCTTAATGTTATGGAAAATGTTTGGGGCCTAATGACGAAAAAGATGTATAATTCCAACTTTCAATCTGAAAATGAAGACAACCTTATGAATTCAATAGAATTACTCTCGGACGAACTGAGCGATGATCCAGAATTAACCAGAAGTCTCTATAAAACTTAATAAAGTGTCAGAGGGAGATGGGGCAATTACTAAATATTAAGAAATCTTAATATGAACAAATTTTGTTATTTTAGATTTGCTGTTAATGAAAAAGAAATATATAATTTTATTAAAAAATAATTTAGCATCATAAACCTTTATATGTATTTGAAATATTTGCTATTTTTCACCAATTATCTTATTTGGCTTTGCAACCATTGTTTACTACGTTTTTGTACAACACTTTATTGAACTTTTGAAATGATAGGCAGATTCACAAAGCACAATTATTGCTGTACAATACTTCAATGAACTCAACTGTACAGGGTGTTCACCCATAATGTCCCCCCCCCTTTAACTTTGTTAATTTTTAGGCTACAAGAAAAAATAAAAAAAAAATTAGGGTTTTTAATGTAGTTTTTGCACACTTGAAGAAAAAAAACAAAAAATTGTATAGTATACAGGGTAGATAAAAAAGAAACATTTTTTTAAATCTAGCCCCCATTTTTTATTCGATTTTTCGATTCTACGTAAAATTCTAAGTATTTTTTTAATGTAACACAATACTTTAGGAGTTATTGACAGTTGAAGTCGCTATTTTGTAATTATAATGATAATTCTTTAATCATTTTTAAAATTGAAGATACAAAAGCACTACGCGAAGCAATGAGGTCAAATTGACTAAACTTAATATTTATGCCTCAATGACTTCCAAAGCTAAACAAAAAGTTATATTCTTAGGTGGCTGTTGCCATAAAAAAATTAAAGAACAAACAAAATAGCGACTTCAACTGTCAATAACTGCTAAAGTATTAGGAATAGGCATATAGTGTGTTACATTAAAAATCCTTAGAATTTTACGTATAATCGAAAATTTTAATAAAAAATGGGGGCTAGATTTAAAAAAAATGTTTCTTTTTGATCTACCCTGTATACTATACAATTTTTTGTTTTTTCCTTTACCTGTACAAAAACTACATTAAAAACCCTACAATTTTATTTTTTATTTTTTTTGTAGCTTACAAATTACCAAAGTTAAAGGGGGGCATTATGGGTGAACACCCTGTACATAACACCGACTGGTTGAAACATTCCAACAAAAACGACGGTGAAGGATGAGAAGCCGAGTCTTTTGCTGTAAGTCACGGACTTACTTGCTATCAAAATACAGGTACCCCGAAATGTTTGGCACTACAAATCTTCAAAGTGGCGTGATCTTCGCGAGTTTTTTTTTTATTTTTAGCTAGAAATTAAAGTCCCTTAATTTGTCGACAACCAAATTGAAACAACAATCTCAGTCAAGAAATTATTTTGTTTCAAATAAATGGTACTTTTAATAAAACGTATTAAATAAAGCAAGCCCCTACTCAAAATAAAAAATCGCAACTTATTATTTACTGTATTTACTTACTTGGATTAGGAATATTAACAACTTGCATATTGTTTAAATTATTCTCTGCATCAAAGATCGAAAAACATCTCTCTGATCACGATCTGAAACAAACGCAAAAACTACTAAATTAAAATTATTCCAATTTACCATAAGAATTTAAGAATTGAACATTTTCAATGGCGAAAATTACTGTTAATTTCCGCTGCATCAAAAATCATGTGAAAAAATTAACCTGTAAATAATTACAACTACAATACAATTGTAAAGCATTATAAATAAAGTGCTAGCGATTATTATTGCCGAACCATTTGAAGTACTATCTATTGCACGATTTGAATATTAAGCTTGTATAAGAACTGCTAAAATGTTGATTTAGTTTAATTGCATATTGTGTTTCTTTATTTTATATTGTCATTACGTAATAGACCATGGAGTTGCCAATCGGTGTAAACATGATTGTGTTATGTAATAAAATTTAGCACGCAAAACATTGTATATTTAAAAGTACCACAGGGCCAGGGCTAGTGCAGCGGGAGGTACCCTACATCAAAGTGATATATTGAGCTTCTATAGTGTGGGTCAAATTAAAGGATAGTTTATACATTGAGCATTTTCCTCAAATTACCGTCAATCAAGGGTGACAGAGATTCGACATCATGGACGTACGTTAATCAGATCATGCTAGGACAGAGTACAAACAATATCGAGTAGAGCCACTCAGCAAAATCGTTTGATATGTTGCATCAAACGCAAAAACCGCCGGCGCCGCACCCAAAGTATTCGCTGATGCAAAATTATTTCCTCGGTTATTATTTCAACGCGACCCGGCAGTACACAATCTTAGGGCATTTGCACACAGACTGTAGACTTTCCCTCGTAGCCGAGCCACCGCAGGTCGCGAACCAGATTGATCCGGATTCGCCTGACACCAAACCCTGTCGGCGAAATTGGAAATTTGTCTGCAGTGAACCTACCTTATATTTATTTATACCATGGCTAGGATATCGTGTCATATTTATCGTCTTTCGAATAGTCGAAGCGTCAAATATATGAAGCATTTTCCTATTTTTATTTGTATGTATTAAAAAGGAACACTGAAAGTGAACAAGTTCTCATTTTAAAATTAATACCCTATTTTAATGGTGAAAAAGCCACTAGGAAACCGCATTTACCTGTAAATGCAGTAGATACTTTATAATGTAAGTTGATACAAAACCTCAGGTAGAAAAATAGATAAAGAGCATAATCGTATTCGTATTTAACACAGTTTTAAGCCGTAAAAGAATGAGCTGCAGAAAACCCCTATAATGTAAAAAACATGCAGGTCCCAGCAAAGGTTTTAAAGGAGAACCTAATTATATAGAAGATCAAGGACCCGAAAGAGAACTAACAATGAATATTCACACGATAATGAATACTTACAAGATACAGAATCAGAAGAAACCAATGACGGAGACGTAAATGATTAACAACACGAAGAAGAACCTGACGATACTGACTTAGAAAGTACGGAACTCTAGGAGGCCATTGAAGATTTAGAATATGAAGAAGCACGAAAAATAAAAAGGCGCAAATTTGCGAATTCGGAGAACTGGGACAAAAATAAAACCAAATATTCAAGAATGATAGGAAAACCAATACTGGCTATAGAACAGTACAGGACCCTGTGAAACATGGATAAAATATCAGTCTGAACGTAAAATGAAGTCAGCCTGCGTATCGAAGTATTGCCCTATAATGCCAACTCGTTTTTGCCAAAGAATTACAGAAGACAACAGAAAATAAATATATACAAAATTTTTGGAAATGTACTGGAGGCAAAAAAATAATCTTCGCTCATATGGTTACATGCAAGGATAAAAAAAGGTCTTATGTAGAAGGACCGTCCAGGCGGAGTTGACCCACGATAACTTTCTTACAGTTAAAAGCAATAAAACACAAGACTGCAAGTTTCTTGATACACTAGGAGTAAGGGAAAAGATGATTCAGATCTAGGTAAGCGCAACACGAAACGATCGATTTCCAGAAAACTGTGCCATGAATCAAACAAGGATAAAAAAAATAGAAAGTCTACACCAAAATAAAAACAGGAGCTTTTGCGAGTGAAAAATTTGAGAGGGTTCCTGGAAACGCAGCCAAAAATAGAAAGCCACTATTGTCGCTAGTCTACTGGAAAGTTATACTTCAAACAGGATTTTAAATTTAAAACTGAAGTATATAATCTTTCCAAACCACAATGTAAAGAGAGGGTGGTACCATTATAAAGTTGCAAATTCTACCAAGAATTTGACAACAAGACTAGTATTGTTTAAACCATATAAAAATCAATGTGGTATGTGTTCATCCTACAAGATGAAACAAGTTTCAGAATAATACGTATCCCACATTAGAGCAAAAACTAGATCTTTTGCGCAAAAAAAAACGATAAAGCCAGGGCCATCCGTAAAGGAAATTACTGTTTTATAGGTATGCCCGCAGTCAAATTATGCCCAGTTTTACAAGCTAGTTCTCTATACTATGCAACAAAGCTGCATAGCTTTACACTATATAACTTAGACCCATCGCAGTATGAATTTCGTTTGGAATAGAACTGAAGCAGACCTTGATTCATTTGTATTTACTACGTGTATAACAAATCATCTAGAACAATATTTGACCTCTGAAAAGAAAGCATTATAGTATTTATGATGGGTATGGCTATCAAAATAGGAATGTCGTCATTTTGAATAGTTTGTCGATTTTAGCATCCAAGTATGAGGTCGGGATTGAGCAAACATTTCTGGAAAGAGGGCACGCTCCGATGAAGTGTGCGGCTCTACATACAGCCCTATTTAACGAAAACTAAAACATTGGCAAATATTCTTACCCACAG
>MU192998.1:0-13543 GCA_016904865.1 Pissodes strobi | reverse complement strand
ATTTTTTTTATTTAAAGCAAAAATTGTGTTTTTCTGAAATTACCCATCTCCAGATAATAAGAAGATTTTGATGTATAAAAGCTCAAGTCAAAAATCTCTTAAAACCTACAACTTTTGGAAAGAACATTTTCTCTTACGCTTAGCTGTCAATGGACACTGCCAACAATAATTATTTTTTTTTAAATTGCGTCTCCGATTGCGTTTTTTAATTCCATATTGATAAGCAGTTATTGAGTAAGTTCGATTAAATAATAACCAATTTGTTCCTAAATTAGTGACTTTTAGAAATGCAGTCACAAATTGAGTGATAAATATAAATTGCAGTTTAATAAATCGTGAGTTGTTGACGCTTATTTTGTTGTCTGTTTGTATTGTATCTATGTTGCTATGACAACACTTTTACCTCCGCCGGCGAAAAAGTGAAAAGTAAAACTCCGGCGGAGGAAAAACGAAACTTCACAGTCGAGTAATGACGGATTTACTGACGTTTGCGTTTATTGTATTGCACAATAGGCGAGAAAGAGAGGAAGCTATGAAGAAAAGTGAGATGCGAGAGTAGTCGTGCAGCGCGAGATGGGACGTCGCAGGTACAAGAATATTACTTTTTTACATTTAATTCTATTTTTCCATTGCCATTTGAAAAAAAAAATTATTCCTGCACCTATGTATTCTAGATACTTAGAGCAAACTTTTTGCAAGAATAAAAATTATTGATTTGAGCCTTCATTTCGGAGAGAATACGAGGTTAATAAAAAAATGAGTATATTTCAATCAGATTTTAACCAGGTACGAAGATATTTAATTTTGGGTCAATGTAATCTGCATATTTCAAGCAATGATGAAAAATATAATTCGTACAAAAATATAGATGAATTTTATATGAAAACATTCATATATTAATATTCTATACGTTCACATAATAATGTGGATTTTTAGGTATACTGCCCTTTTGCCCGTTCTGATTTTTTATTACCTTGGGATTTGGAATTAATATAATAAAACCTTCATTCTGTGAGAATTTCAGCTTGTAATCCTCTCGTGCCCACACAAGGCAAAATAAGTTATAAGTAGAACTCTGCTATTTTCTTTGTCGCACAGACGATCTCTCGGCGCGAATTGGCAACAGCAAGTTCACCGCAGCCGTATTTCAAGCGACCTTGCGTCGATGGGGCCAGGATTTTCAAAGTCTGGCCCCATTTCGGGGTTCAAATATTTAACGTGTGATGGGTTTTCTTATCGTAGTAGAATATTCTTTGCTTCTACCCATCGGAATATTACCCTGTGATAATATGTTCCTTAGCTAAGTTACTTGTGTTTCTAAAAGGTATATTATTGAAGGCGAGATAATGTCATCTAAATAGAGACCAATGCCAAACTCTCGAAATGGTTTACAAAGTTCTGTCATCTTTGTTTGAAAAACCGCGGGCGCGTTTGACAGCCCAAACGGTGCTTTCACATACTCACACAGAGATGTTATGAAAGCTATCATATGATCTGACTCAGCGTTTATGGACGGGAATTTGATGGTATTCAACTGCTAAATGAAGCGTTGAGACGCATTTATATATTCTTATTTTGTTTTTCTGATATTTTATTAGGTAGACATATAAAAACAATAGACAGAGCAATTCATTCATCAATTACCAAATCTTTACATGCCAACATTTAAAATATTAACGTGGAGAGGGGATAAATTAATGAATGAAAATAATGAAGATGGCGGCCGAAGCGTGTCAAACATTTCAATCATGTACAGCCACAACGACGCGCCTGCGTCATGTATTTCCCGTGGGCGCACCATAGGTGTAATATTTTAGTGGGCACCCGTTTAAATTCAAGTAACATTACACCATTACAAATTGAAAATAACTAGAGAAAAACTAATAATTTATTAATATTAAAATATGCACATAACTAAAAAATACATTTTAAGTTACAGTTCGGGTAAAAACCAATTTATGTTTAATCGATAACTGCGTAGAGGATTGGTTACATGGTGATTACAGGGTGTCGCTAGCCGCCGTGCCGGTCTACTTGGTTTAATATACTAATTATATAAAGAAACAAAGGAAAAAACAAATTTCATTAATTACAAAATAAAAGTAATTTGGTGTTTATAATTCATTAACTCATGAAGATTTCTTAATTCAATTAAGAATTGTCTCAAGACGAGTTTTATTAATTCATGGCAGTAGCCATCGATGCAAGATGCTTCAAAAAAATGATCGCCAAAATAATTTTTTATCGACAGTAATAGCATAAGTGCATAAAAATGATTTCTAAAAACTGCATGTGCTCATTTCATATATTTAGTGAAAAATTTTTTTGAAGAAAACATGCTGGAATACAAAATTATCTGGTTATTTTAATGCACAAATGCTATTTTGTGGATTATATCTCAAGCCTCGACTCGTAAACAGATAACATGTAGTACCCTTTGCGCCAGCATCTTCACACACAATACAAAGAAAATCAATTCGGACCCTGTACACACCATCCGGTCACTACCTGCACCTGCTATCCTGGTGGAGTTCATTGCTTTGCTGTATGTCACTGTCAACCACGTACAACGCGCCGCGGTTTTTCAGATCTCGTTTTTCCGGCGGGCTTTGTGAGTTTGATAATGCCGAGAGATAGTGGATCCGCAGATCGGAAAATTAAAGCAAAAATGGAAAAATTGCGTATGCAATTAAAAGCTCTTAAAAAGAAGCAAACGTCAGATCGTGAGTGTCAAAAATCAGCAAAACCACGCCGTGAGCGCGTTGAAGCCAAAAACCACGCCGTGAGCGTGGATTATCGCCTAGCATAGGCCGTGAGCGTAAAAAAGATATCATAAAAGAGCCTCATCTAGTGTTTCTTCCAAGGGTTTCAGCCGCTCACTATGCAGAAGTCGGTCTCCTATGAGACGCATTAGGCGAATTATTTCATCGGACGACGAACCAAGCACTAACGAGAGCGGCGAACAGTTATCAGCAGATGTTGATGTTCACGCACAACCCGAGAAAGAAAGTTGTCTCAGTCAAGATATTTTATCCTTATTGGGTTCCAATATTGCTGAAATTGAAAGTGGAGGGCCCAATATACAAAGGGATTTGGCTGAAAGATGGTCATAACCGAGAAAGAGAGAGAAAAAGAAAGAAAATTATGTCGGTGTTTAAGTTCGGAAGGACGCAATAATATTATTGCGAAATACCCGATTCATGGAAACTGTAAGCTTTTGATCCCTCCTATATTGAATGATGTTGTGTCTAAGGGCTATTACCGAGCCTGCTACTCGCCAAGATTTAAGTTTGGCTTTGCATCAGACACAAGTTGGTGCGATCGCCTCTGCCGTGGGTCTTGTTTTGACCTCTTTATTACAATCTGGAAGGGGAGGAATCGAGTCGCTAATTAAACAACTGAGTGATGCAGGACGAATCCTCGTAGATTTATATCATAGTGAATCTCAGTCCTCGAAGAAAATTGGTTGCAATTGTGTTAAATAAAGATCTGAAAGAAACTCTTAGTAAATCTCCCATTGACTCGTGGCTCTTTGGTACGGATTTAGAGGAAAGGATCAAAACCTCAAAAAATATATCCAGGTCCAGTCAGGATTTAAAGCCACCAAAACAAAAATCGGTTTTCAGGAATTTAAACTTCAAAAGTCTGTTCAGGACAACAACAGGGACTCGCCAGAGCAGACTTCCTCGATGGAATCTTCAGGATCAAAGGTACCCTCAGTCCCAGGGCCAGTTGAGCCAGTCCAATTATCGTCATCGGCAGAAGGGAGGAGACTTTCAAAAGAATCGATACCAGAGGAGGAAACAGGAATACATACGTTAAGTGTTCTGGTTAGTAAAATGGCTGGCAGATTAAGCCAATTTTATAGCAAATGGCAGGCTCTTACTTCAGATAAAACGATTTTATCGTACATTAAAGGTTTAAAAATATCTTTTGTAAAAAAGCCTATTTAAAAAATCAGTCCTAGGGAGCAAAAATGGTCTCACAGTGAGAAATTACATATACAGGAATCTATAAAGAAATTATTAGCTAGGCGAGCTATTAGTAAAGCCAAAAAGTCTGAAAATCAATATCTTTCAAATATTTTTTTGACACCAAAGAGTGATGGTTCCTATAGATTGATTTTAAACTTAAAATTCTGAAACAAATTTGCCCTTAATTTGCATTTCAAACTTGAGGATCATAAAACAGTTAAACGTTTAATTAAGGAAAATTGTTGACTTAAAGAATGCCTATTTTTTGGTATCTATTCATAAATCTTATAGAAAATATTTGAGATTCTGTTTCCAAAATGTTTACGAATTTTAAAATTAGTGAAATGTTTCCAAGGTAAAAAGTTTTGTAAAATCAGAGATTTTGCAATGTTTATTGGTACATTAATTCCTTGTTGTCCAGCCATCCCTTATGGGTGGCTATACACAAAATTGTTTGAACCTGAGAAATATAAGGCATTAATATTATCAAATAATAATTTTGATTTCGAGATGTTACTGACTTTAAGGTTATCTGAGGATTTTGTGTGGTGGAATAAGCATATTAGAGACGAAAACTCATTAAAACCCTTTTGTTTTAATATAGAAATTTGTTCTGATGCGTCAACTACAGGTTGGGTTTTTTTTTTGTAATGGACAGCGATCCCATGGATTCTGGACGCCTGAAGAAAAATCCCATCCTTAGCAGCCTTCTTTGAACTAACATGTTATGCTCAAAATTTATCAAACTGCTCTATTTTGTGTAGGATTGACAATACCACGGCTATTGCTTGCATAAACCGCATGGGTAACATTCAGCACTCAAAACTTATTAAGATTTCTCGAAATATCTGGCAGTGATGTGCTAATAAGAACATTTTTATTTATTCTTCTTACATAAAATCCTCCAATAATAAAGAAGCAGACGAAGAGTCTAGATCTTTAAATTACGATAATGAGTTTGAATTAAATCAGGATGTTTTTATAAGTATTATAAAAACATTTGGTAAACCAGACATTGACTTATTTGCAAGTAGGAATATTAGGAAATATAAAGAAATTGTGTTCTAGTATAAAGATCCGAATAGTTTTACAGTTGACGCTTTTACTATCGATTGGTCAAATCTCAAGTTTTATGCTTTTCCGCCTTTTTCACTAATGTTAAAAGTATTGCAAAAAAATGTTGCTGATAAAGCAACACTGGTATCCATTATTTACATCTCTTTTATCCAAACCACCCGCCTTATTCACACCTCGTAAAAATTTGCTCTTTTACTTTGATAGGTCCCTGCATCCACTATGTGGCAAGCTTACCCTGGTTGCGGGACACTTATCCGGCAAGCGCTACTAATTAGAAACGTTCCGGAATCAATAGATATATGCCTAGCATCAGTAACAAATTCTACGATAAAGCAATACAGCAGTGCTCTAAGATTATGGTGGAATTATTGCGTTAAAGAAAATATTGCTGTATTTGAGGTCTCTCCAGGACATTTTCTTAAATTTCTCACTCTTCAGTTTAACAGAGGTGTTTATTTTGGAACCCATAATTCTTATAGATCAGCTATAAGTCAAATATCGATGCCTGGATTATCTGACGATTCTAGAGCAAAGCGGGTTTTTAAGGGTGTTTATGGGTTGAGACCAAATTTACCAAAATACGCCACAATTTGGGATCCTTCGGTCGTATTAGGTCAGATAGGAAATTCTAAAAATGAAGAGCTTAATATTCAAAAAATTACGTTAAAACTAGCAATTTTATTACTTTTGGCAACTGGACAGCGAGTTCAGACAGTTGCCAACATAGAAATTTACAATATTGTAAAATCTGCGGATGGTATTAATATTAAAATTTCAAAGAGATTAAAGACGTCGCGGGGCGTAATAAAAGTCAACCCAACATTATTTTTCCATATTTCAATAAAAATAAAAACCTTTGTGTAGCTAGAACCATGAATTCCTACCTAGAAAAAAACCCATAAATTAAGGAGTCCTCAGGCAGACCATCTCTTTATTGCATTTAAGAAACCCCATAAAAATGCGTCACCGCAAACAATTGCTCGTTGTGTTAAAGATATTCTCAAACAATACGGAATTGATACCAATGTCCCAATTAAACCCACATCAGATGCGAAACCTCCCGCCTAACGCATGAAACAAGAATTCGTTTAAAGCTCCTCCTCCTTGGGATGGCCAGCCATCCCAAGAAATAGTCAGGGCAAGCTGTGTGATTCTAAACGCGAGCCACGCGAGTCTTTTGGTTTAGTCCGGGAGCGTTACGAAAAATAATTAATCTTTATTTTATTTTTGTTAAAAATGTCTGGTTATAAGTGCCTTTATTTGAATTATTCTACTAGAAGCGGTTGCGAAAAACCATTATTTAAATTTCCCCGCGATCCTTGTGTAATGCACATTCCAGCACACTTATTTCAAAAATTATTGCATTTTCTAAAATCGATTTTTTTTTGTTTTTTTTTATGGCAGTGGCACACACACTAAAGGGAGATCCTATGGCGCTCGACGAGCGGTGTGTGTGCGAATATGTTGATTGACACGGTTCTTGAATAGTTGTAGGTTGTAATTCGGAGGTAGCAGATGTCCTGGAAGTGAGTTCCACAGTGATGCAGTGCGCCAGACAAAGGAGTTCTGGTAAAGCGATATTCTAGGTGTTTCTAGTTGTACGACGAACTGGTGCGCTCCTGCCGTCTGTCGGGACTGTCTGACAGGAGTTGCGAGGGGCGGGATTATGCGGGCCAAATCCTGGGAACATCTGCCGTGAAAGTATCTGTAAAACAGAGAAGTAGAGATACTATACCGGTTCACGGGCCACCGCCGCGGCGGAGGTGCGCAGTGGCAAAAATCGCTCACGTAGGCTACGCCATTTTTAAAGGCGTGGCATCAGATAGTTGACAGATGACAGATGACAAACGACAGATGACAGGTGGCATTTGACAGCTGACAGATGACTGTTAATGACTTGCGCGATAGTAAAAACCGCTCACGTGGGCAAATCGCTCACGTGGGCACCACCTGTTTTTAAAGCGCGACATGCGATGAATTACAAGTGACATTTGACAAATGACAGCTGACAAATGACAGGCCACGCATGAGCTGTAACGCGGTTCTCGCGGAGGCTGGTGCTAGCGCAGAACACTCTGCGTTACAGCACCCACTGCGTTACAGAACACTCCGCGTTACAGAACCCGCCGCGTTACAGAACCCTCCGCGTTACAGAACCTTCTGCGTTACAGAACCCACTGCGTTACAGAACACTCCGCGTTACAGAACCCTCCGCGTTACAGAACCCTCCGCGTTACAGAACCCTCTGCGATACAGAACTTGCCACGTTACAGATCGCTCCGCGTTACAGAACGCTCTGCGTTACAGATCCCTCCGCGTTACAGACTCGACTCTCTTCGAAAGCTTCGATTTGGAAGCTCTCCGTCATCCCCGAAAGCCCACGACTATCTTCGACATCTCTCAGACATTCTCGGAAGCCCACGACTACCGTATACAATAATATTAGTCTATATACCGATCTTCGAGTAGTAGACCGTTTTGTTATATCAATTTGCTCATTGCGTCAAATCAGATAAGGCGGGAAATTTAAAATAAGCGTATAGGCTTTGACAGGGACCTTCGGAGTTTCTCGACTATTCTCGGCCATACCTGGAAATACCTAAATAATAAAAGTCTTGGAGTCTTGCAGGGGTCGAACCACGAACCTTGGGCATGCGAGGCGAACACACAACCAGTAAGCCAACTGAAGGTTGAAGAACTTCTATTTAGACGTGTATATATGACGTATTTGGAGGTTATGTTTATTCAATATGTGTTCTACTTGGATAATTGTTTATCAGAGGCCTATGAAATACAGTTTACATAGGAACTATAATTTTAGGATATATATAAAAAACCGCGGCTTAGAGCTACGCCATTTTAAATATAATTTTAATTAGTAAAAATTAATAATATATAGTTTATACCGTCGCGAAATTTTCGACTACCGAGCCAGATATTAAAACGACAAACAGTAAAAGGACATTTAAATTTTATACAAAGCTCTCAACTGCTTATAAAAAATAATGTATTTAAGGTTATTATGTTTAAAATAGCGTTAATAACATCAAAATTACCTGTTCGCAGCCAAACGTAGGTAGAATCACTGTAACCATGAGATCCGACGGCGCCATTGGCTGAGCGTTCGAAAGGCATTCACGGCGAAACATCGTACCTTTACATCTAGGGGTGACAGCAGCGCAGCAAGAAAGGAAGAAGTACCAACATTCAAAGATGTCAAAGCATGAAATTATAATAAGAAAATCCTAGGTAACAGTTTACACACACACAATTTCAATACAAAAGGCTGCATTACAGGTAAATCAAATCAAGGCGTTGAATATCTCATCCACCATTCAGGTAAGAAAATTGAATAATAATAATAATAATAGTTGTTCGCCATCCTGACAAGAAACATTCGCTATAAATTATTTCACAATAGACAGTTATATATTCAAGTTACATTCGCCATAACGTCAACAAATATTAGTCGTCGTCATTTTCTTCCAGTCGTTTAACAATACCAAACAGTCGGAATGATATAAAATTGCCGCCAACCAGGATCAGCTAAACTTGGGTACGACCCGTCCTGGTGATCCTAAAGATTGGACAACCATTTCCATGTCCCAAAGCACCTGAAAACAAACACTTAAAGCTAAAATGTTACCTAAAACATTATATATGAGTGTACTAACAATATTATTAAGCAACTGATGTAAAAGCTGAAAATAATAACAGTATTTCATAAAATTATGATGATGCAACTTTTACGAATCATAGTACTCGACGGATTCTCGAAGACCATTCTAAATAAATAAATTGCACGGCAGAGGAAAATCGACTATAATTATACGATATTCCACCGTTCGTACAAATCATCGATATAGATAAACGCCTTTTCCAGGTTCAAGTAGGTCTCGAAGATGTTTCTAAATAAATAAATTGTTCGTCACGGCGAGTATCGAGTATAATTATACGAATATCAACCATCCGAACAAGCTATTGATATAGATAAACGCCATTCTCCAGGTTCAAACTGCTCTCGAAAATCAACCTAAATATATATAGATTATCTATCATATGCAACAATTTGTTTATAGATAACGATTTTCATGAGCTACATAACCATCAATTTTTCAGGACACTTAGAGCAGGTAAGTCTGTGGTCGCCCTAGATTCCTAAAGCATCTGAAACATATCTTAAGGCTAGATTTCATATATAATTCAGGTGGAAAAATAACTACATCCTTTTCTTCGTACCTATATTAAAGATTATATGGCAGCGTACTAAAAATATTATTAGGAAGCTGAAGTATACAATCTGAAAATAATATATATGTTATAGATAGTGCCTTTTGTAACCTGAGATTCTTGGGTTCAAACTGAAAAATAATACCTGAAAATAAGCTATCCATTTCTTGTCACATTTTCACGGGCTACAAACCGTCAAAATAAGACCATGGCGCTGATTTTTAATTAGGAGGCCTTACACCCCATAAAATAAAAAACAGCGCGTTTGTGTCCTTATTTCGGCATGTTTAAAAATGGATGGCATCACCCCATCATCAGAGGGGTTTATATTAATATCTTATTTATAATTATTTAATGAAAATATACAACTATGTTTTCTATAACATTTAAGTTTCCGAAAGCGTTTCTTTCAGATAGAACACCACACACGTTAACGCCAGTGTTGCCGGAATTCTGTTATAGAAAAAACATGATAACACACTGTAAGAGAAAATATTATTCCAAGTATATGGTTTAATATAAATAATTATTTTTTCAACCAAGCGGCAGCGGTGCCCTAAATATAAATATTCGATTTTCGTGGGGGAACAATATGCATTTCATGAATAAATAAATAAAAATTGACCAAATTATAGAAGTTAGGAAGATTAATATTTAACCAACAAACGGAAGCCACAGCCTTGATTAGGCTTTATGTTAAAACATGTGAAAATCTAGATCATTCAACCTTCAAGTGCGCTTATAATAATATGTGTAGGGAGTTTTAAAATGCCAGGTAAAAATGCTAGAATTTTTTTATTTTAGGCGTATTTTGTATCCCTGTTTTCCATTTAAGCGCATCAAAATCTAAGAGGCGTAGCATGGGCCATAATATTTTCAAAATCTTTAATCGAGAAAGGTTTTTAACCTTAAATTAAAAAAAATAATGAAATAACTTCTGACTTTCAATTAGCATTAATTTAATCACAAAAACGAATAGGGAATTAGACGGTAAATTATTATTATCAATTTAGAATGAAAAATAAATGTCTCTTTATTTTAAAGTTTATTTAGACTAAATATACAGAGTAGCTAAATAACTAGGATAAAACTAATATACATAGCTACCAGGCGAAAGGCGAATAATAAAAAATATGATAATGCTATAATATGAAAAACTACAACTATAAGATGGCTGCAGGGCCCATATTTTAAGCAGATTTTCTGAAAACAAAAGAAAACACGTCTTAGAAAAATATTGGAATATCCCTAATTTAGTTTAAGCTAAATATATCTTATAACAGATTAATATTGAGTGGGGAAAACACATAAAAAACCTTGAGAAATAGCACCCCTAAAGCCGGAATTATAGGTGAAAAATTAAATAAAATTACAAAAATCTTACCAGGACCATGCTTCAACGATTTCCAGATTCGGTGTTGTTTTGTTACACTTATGGACATAGTATTCTCCCCGGCGTACCAGGGCAATTTGCTTCAGCCGAAGAGCGGCAATTCGATCATCTGTCATGACCATTCTCCCAGGTAAATATATGGCGTTGTCATCGTTAAGTGTTACCACCGTTCTAACCCCATAAGGGCCGACAATATTTTCTATCTCCTTAATTGGGAAATGCCTCCCCACAGGCAGACTCATGGCAGAAATAAAGTTGTGTGATGTTGTGTGTGCTTCAGCCATTTTTGAAAAAAAATTACAGACAGCGGATAAGTCACTTAGAAAAATTATTGGCACTAAATTAGAGAGAAGTCACTTGCGACACTGTTTTTAAATAATACCTCGAGCTATATTTATATGGTTTTTTACTTTAGACACAAGACATGCGTAGTTTATACAGAAAAATCCCCTCCATACGAAGTTATAAAATAGGGTGCAATTTAGCGAAGCGTCTTTTTTTGTGCTCAAAGTTTTAGCGGTAAGTGTACTTTATTTAAACCGCACTATATGGTTTTATTTTTTCAGGAATATTTTACATTTACGGGAGTTATATTTTTTACATAAATTTTCACATTATTTTTGTTTTAAAATGCGTATTTTTCAGGTATCGCCGTATTTATGACTGTTATATATATTCTATATTTTAGTTTCTAAGCATTACATTTTCGGACTTCTTTTCATTCTATAATAGTATATTTTTATTTTTATTTTTAGTAGAATTGTAAAAGCGGTGCATTTTTCAGAAATTTTCAAGTATTTTTCAAATAATTGGCTATATTTTACTGATAGACCGTTCAAAACATTAAACCCTGCTAGATATAGAGATTTATAAAAATGATTTTTTTCGAGCAGTTGTCCTGTCGGGGCAACTAAGATTAAAATGAAACACAGAAATTTACATAATAAGCTTTATTTAGAACTAACATTCATATTTATAACCTCACTTAAAAGTAACTTAAGTTGCTCCAACAAACTAATGTTTGGGCACCCTATTCCAAAGAAATTCAAATCCAGCTTGTTGGAAGTTTTTAGCGTGTTTTTGAATTCATCATAGGCATAATAAAATCCATTATAAATAAAATATAACAGACCATCAGTATATCGAAATACAGAGTCGAATTTGCTAGGAACTCCTAAGAAATGTTCAGTTATAAGACCCGTACTTTTTGCTCTAACGGTGCACTCGTCTATTTCAGAAAACATGTTATTAGCATAAAACCAATAAGTTTTTCCTTTATAAGAATTTACCACCCCTTGCACTGTAGTTACAGATGGGAGTATATGACTGAGATTAAATCGATTAACTTCTTGGAATAAACCATATTCAAAAATATAAACGATATTTTCTATAAACAGTACAATGCTGCTATCAGGCTTTTGATAAATAGCAGATATTTTTTTAAATTAGACGGTAGAAAGCGTAACCAGTCTGTAATTAGTAATGGTGTGTTATTAATTTCTTTTGTGCTCAGATTTAAAATCCAAACATATTTTTCATAAAAAATATACAGTTTATTATTTACTACCAAAAAAGTATTCAGCATTTGAGAATTCAAATCACATAAAGAAGGGGGTGTTTTAGGCTTTATTTCACGCTCATTATGCACTGGTTCTGTAAACGTTTCACTAACTAACGGTTTTTCTGTAATTACTTTTACAGGATTTATTTCGCGCTCATTATGTGCTGCTTCTGTAAGGGTTTTCATAGAAGTACTTCGAGTTTGGCTAACTAGGATTTTCTGTAGTTCCTTTTACAGGCGATTTCTTTTTGCTCGGGATTGGGGCCCACATCTTCTTCTGTTTTGACCCATACAAGTTTTGGATACCATATATATCATCCGTATCTAACTGGACGCTTGCTTCTTTATAATACGGATACATTACAGATTTAAGTTTGTCAGAGTGGGCAAGCCCAAGGGAATGCCCTAATTCATGCCCTAATACTGCTAACAGGCTAGCTTCTCCGGTTGGTGGTTCATCATCTCCAAAATACCATGTAGCCGCCTCATATAAATGAATTTCAACCGAGTCGCGGGTTAAACTCGGGAAGTAAGCATGCCCCAAAACACCTGGAGATAATTCAAACGGACACTCTACATAACTATTTCTAAATAAATGTTTTTGGTCTCTGAAGGAGATTGTAATATTAGCATTATAAACAGTATAATGAAAGGAGAGATTTGCATGGTTTTCCCATATCTGAAAGGCTTTAGCAGCAGATTTTTTAAAAGCTTCCCTCTTCCAGTACATTGATCGTTGAGGTTGAATTGTCCATGTTAAAATGTTGCTTTTCCAGCGACCATTAATTTGATCTTTAACTGTGTAATAGTTATCAGAAGTTCCACACCAAAATGAATTTATAAATACGTGAGTCTCTTCATTAAGCACCCCATCGGCCGTTAGGTTATAAAAACTTTGAAATTCTATTAGTGCCGACGACACTGATGTGAAATTTGCAATTTCTGAATCATTATTTGTCTTCAAATAACCGTGATATTGCAGGAATTTTTCTACATCTTCATTAATTAATTCGCCTGCTGCAAAGGCAATCAACATGTATAGTACTAACACTTGCATACTGAGAGCTCGTTATATACTGAGGAATTATACATGTAACATCTTATTTAATACGCTCCAACACATCCAACTCTACAAGTTCTTCTAAAATGCTCATGATCTCGTTCAAATGATTTCCGTTTCCTGCTTGGTGTGACGCATCGAATTTTGCAAGGCGATCGACTAAGTCATTTACGTCATTATATTGCAGGTCAACTGCTCGAGCAGGTCTACAAACTTCATCTTGGTCATTTAAAGCATGGAATTTCGAG
>JAEQML010061224.1:0-26032 GCA_016904865.1 Pissodes strobi | reverse complement strand
AATAATCCTGTTTACAGTTTTGCAGATGACAGTACCCTTGTCTCCCACTTTAGATCAGAAAAACCCTTACCAGCGACTGAGACTCATCACCGCAGACAGGAGCAGATTACAGCAATTAATCAAGACCTGGAGAAAGTTCAAACTTGGGGCGACCAAAATTTGGTCCAGTTCAATGCAGCAAAGACCCAAGCAGCCACGTTTACCAAGAGGGCCAATACAGCGGGCCCTGACATCATTATGGCAGGGTCGACCATTCCTTCATCCTGGTCAATCGGACTGCTGGGTATCTCGGTCAACAGCAATATGTCCTGGCATGACCACGTTGCTAACATCGCAAAATCAGCCTCCCAGAAGCTTGGTGCGCTATTTCGCAACAAAAAACTCTATACACCGCAGCAGTTGATCTTGCTCTACAAAGCGCAAATAAGACCGTGCTTAGAATATTGCTCACATATCTGGGGTGCAGCACCAAAGCACACCCTAAAGCTGCTGGATTCCATTCAGAAGAGAGCTGTGCGTCTCGTCGGCGACCCGGAGTTGACTCGGAATCTGGATAGTCTGGAACACCGCAGACATATAGCCGAGATATCTCTGTTTTACAGATACTTTCACGGCAGATGTTCCCAGGATTTGGTCCGCCTCATCCCGCCCCTGGCAGCTCCTGTCAGACAGTCACGACAGACGGCAAGAGCGCACCAGTTCGTCGTACAACTGGAAACACCTAGAACATCGCTTTACAAGAACTCCTTTGTCTGGCGCACTGCATCACTGTGGAACTCACTTCCAGGACATCTGTTTCCCACTAATTACAACTTACAAATATTCAAGAGCCGTGTCAATCAACATCTTCGCACACACACCGCTCGTCGAGCGCCATAGGGTCTCCCTTTAGTGTGCGTGCCACTGCCATTAAAAAAAAAAGGAGGAATCATCCTACACTACGCGTCCCACCCCTTACACTGTCCAGACGGCACGACTTTCCAGACTCCCCTCTGGAACACGTTTTCTAAGCAAAAAGCTTCCACTATCCGTGCCGAATTCTGTAATCCGTTTCCAGCGTGTTCGCCCTTTAACGGCAGGACCGGAAAATGATGACGTCCGTTTTTTCCTCGGGGAGACAAATCGGTTCCTGAACGTTTCCCACGCGTTGCCCAAAATGGCCGTCGAAGGAGCCGCTACTCAACAGCGATGTTATCCCGACCGAGAACCAAACGGAAGTCATCTCTAGATCTGGATCAGCTGAAGATACTGAAGAATCGTTCTTGATGTTGCCGATAGGATTGACATAGGGAATAACTTCATCTGTCACTTGAGTCACTTCAGTCAGCGCCACATTTGCGACGTTGGTTAAAACTTCCACAACCATAGATACGTCAGCAGGAGGGACGTTCAAACTTAAATGGTTTTCATGTGGAACTACAACGGATGTCGTAGCTTTATCTTCAATTTTATCCCTCGAAGCAAAGGCCACTTCTCCAGTTTGCGCAAACTTCATTCTGTCAATGTCAATGGAGATGTTTCCGACTTTTGACGTTGACGGGTGCTTTGTGAGGGAAGATAGAATTTGCACTTGACTTTCCCCTTTTTGCCGCTTTTTTAATGCTTTTTCTTTTAGTATGAATACCTTTTCACGAAGAAGGTCCTTTATTTCGATTAGGCTCATTACTAAGGCACTTACTAATCCGTTATTTTGTACGTAGAGCTTTAGTTTGTCCGAAATTGTCAGACACTAATTGTCGTTGCAGTTAGCACAAACAACTTCCTTTATTCCTTGAACTATGAAACTCGGGATTTCACTATACACTGGCTGTGGAAACAGTTCTTGCACTTTACACATTTTATAGTTTTATTACTTTTTCTGTCACAAATACTACAAAAATCCGTGATTTTATTTGGATATTATTATGTGAACAGAAAATCTATACTATCGGCCATCTTGTGTCTAGAAATTGCAACGGTCCATAAAATTAAAAATTACAGGAAACTACTCCATGATTCAATCTTCTCGTAAGGATTTTCCAAATCTACATAAAATGTTCTAGAGATCTGATAAATTTCAGGCCTAAAAAAATGAGGAAAAATGCTCCCTTTTTACAATTTCAATAGAGATAATCGGAATCTACGTTAAAATCCCTAGAGATTTGATATATTTTAGACTTTAAAGAGATGGTTGAGTATTTTGTATGATACACCAGAAAAAATCGTTTTGGCAATCACCGGAAATTGCATCGGTCCGCAAAACTGAAAGTTACAGGAAAATACTCCATCATTCAATCATCTCTTATAGATTTTTGAAAATTATATGGTTTTTCTATAGATTTGATTAAGACCTGAATGGTCTCCATTTAGTATTTTTTAAGCGAAAAGTTCTTTTGACGAGTTCAGCACAAATTTTCCTGAGTTATTGAAGTTCTGGCGTGTGGTCTGAAGCACACGTTTTGTTTTTGTAATTTATTGTAACATGCGGAAAAATTCTAAAAAAAAAATCTAAAAAAAATCTAATTCTAAATTAAGGATAATAATAATTCAATTCGGCTGCCCCTTGACCCGCGCAATGTCGAACTTTTCGCAAATGGGCAAAGAACGAGGTCGTACGATCGTACCGTTAGAACAATATTTGACACAGGCATGTTAAGTTCCAAGGATTCGCATCATTTCTATTTTTAAATCCATACATTCATTCTTCTTTAAAATAATACTTTTGCTTTCTAAAGACAGTATCAGATATATATCCTCAGTCGTAGCCATATAGAAACGAATATTTCATTTTAATTCAATTTTGCTTTTTTCGGCATGTGACCTATATCACTCATTAGTGTGATAAAGCCTCACTTTCTACACACCTCAGCAGGAAAAGTCAGAATTACATTAAAATGCCCGTTTGATATAAACATTAATCCATTAAGCCCAGTGTGTAATTTCAATTCCGGCAAGTCGTTATGACTCATTTATTTAGAAACTGCAGCTTTCAGTCATTCGCGGTCATTCTAATATTCTAATCGTGGTTTTGGCTGCGGCCGAACATCAGGTTGCATAGAATTGCGTGCGTTCAGGTTCACTATCTTTCACATTATATCGTTTTTTTCGCCTAGTTCGTGCCTTTACTCAGAGCGATTCATAACGAAATATTTTTGTCAATAAAAAAAAAGCTTTCACATGGCAATACCCTATTAAGAAGCGTGGGAAATGCACACGATTAGATCGTAAGAAGCTAAGGCTTAGGATGTTTATTTTTAAAATGTTGTTGTTAGAACTGATTTTATATTTTATATTTTACAAAAATTGCGGGTTTTGTTGAATTTTATTGCTCACTTTTTCTAACATCAAATTCAAGTTCCTTTCGGGGTAGATGGGTAAATTGGTATGCTGGATGGGTTAATATCTAGAAACTTTAGTCTGCCAGACATACACAACTTTACTAACCCAAACTAACCCAAGATATTGATTTGGTAATTTTTTAGAATATCGAATTTTGTCGTTTTAACAAAATTGTTTTAGAAATGGTATTGTATATAATATAGTAGAACAGTCTAATAAGTCTTATTTGTTCGATACTATGTTAAGTCAAATATTGAAGTTGCACGCCTTGCCCTCCATTCGCTTCGAGAGCAAAATCATCGGAAACTAACTAAAACTAACCCAAAGTAACGAAAATAATTGCTGTTAACCTTGCACTAAAACCTCCGCGTCAGCTGCTAAAATGCTAATATTAAGCAATAAAATTCAAATATCAGTATCGCAGCGAAAAATAATGCCAACACTGAAGGTCTATATTTTCGCAAAACGTGCGTAATCCGAAATTTTTATTTAATAAATCATCGAATAGCTCTATCAAATCCCAAGGAATGTGGCATAAAGTGATATATAATCGAATTATTAATCTCAGAACAAAAATTGATTCTAATAATAATTTCGTAATAATTATTATAATTTCCTAATTTACTTACGAGTTTATAAAATAACTACGGCTATGTATTATTTGCAGTCGAAATCGGAATATACTCAAATTTGAAGATCTTAGTTTAAAAATGGCAGAAATTCATACTAAAAACAAAACATTGACATTCGACATTACCTTTGACAAGGGAAGGGAGTGGACGGGTAAAACCGGCAGCTATTCTGTTACGGGTTGGCTCCACGATTTGACAAGCGTCAAGCGTCGTCAAAGGTTTCACGCATTCTCAAGCAGTGGCGTTTCATTCTCGTCCCTAAATTTAGTCTGTTATTTTATACTCCATAATACTTCTATTGCTGGCTTAAATCACAAAATGTACTGATTGAAATATAACAAAATATATTTCCTTAAAAGATCAAAACAATGTACGCCACTGCGCGACAGGCCGTTTTCAATTTTCAGGGGTAATTATGTGATTCTTATTAGCAATCATGACTGAAAATGTTAACAAAGCCAATATAAAATTACAAAGAAAGGCAGCCTGAAGTATAGTCGTAATCATATTTTGAAATAATCTATATCTCAGCTCACCCAAATAAAATAAATAATAAATATTAGCGTCAGCAAGAACGAGGCGTGGAATATATTTACCTGTGAAAAGTAATTCCAAGCTCCTTTCAGTCATTGCGACTTTTACAGCCATAAGAACAACAAAGCACTATATTGTTATGGACAAATTGCAGTATTTTGAGAGTTTTTCACAACAAAAATCACCAAAATACACGGAGGTGCCGCTTTGAATGTCTGGCTCCTATTAATGGCGTCCGTTCGATTTTTGATCACACGTACTGCGCGCAGCCGTAAAGCGAAATTATCTGTTCACTCCCTTCCCTTGTCAAAGGACATTACCACAGAATAAGCAACAATCAGAATACCGACAGAAAGAGAGGGAGAGATGCTTTGGAAGAAATTGGAAGAACGTATTGGTACAAATCCATGTTTTTTGCAGAGCACATGCGGTCAAGGTCATAGCGGCCGGTATCGGACCTTTTATTATTCTGTGACGTTACATTATTCTTCTGTTATTGTATGTGGAAAAAGTTCAAAAATTTTCAATTTCTTTTCCTTTCCTGATATCGTGAGTGACAACAGTTGAGAAGGAGACGGTGTAAGAGTAAGGTTTTGTCATATTAACATGTGGCAGTATTTGCATCAGAAGAGTTGTATTAAAATATCTCTATCTCTCTCATAAACCGTTTCGTTTAGGGAGATCATGCCTTAACAAAACTTCACTTGAAATCTCCAGAACACCAAGCGCCTTTTTCTTTCTACTTCATGCCTTTTTCATTTTAAATTCATTCTTACTATTCATTACCATTTCCAAGCATTGTTACATATCAATTTACCATGAAAACATGTAACAGATAGAGGTCGAATGAAGTCACTTATTCCACCTTCAATCCTACACCTATTATGTTAGTCTGTCAAACTAACACATTTAAAAGGGTTTTACGCGCAACATTTTGGCGCCCAACGTGGGGCCGTCATTTAAACGAAAAACTTGGTATTTTGTTTATCTAATTGCCACACTAGTGTCGTTTTCATCATGTCGCGAAAAATGCACGTTAATAGACTTAGTCAAGATGAGCTTACATATGAACTCGCTGTCAGAGGGCAGCTGGTAATTGTGAGGATATGAGGCATCGTCTGTCATTGGCCCTTCAGATGGAAAACAGTGGTGAAAGTGTTAGATATCTGGAATATCCTTTTACTTATGAAGAAGATGCTGAAGCTGTGGACAAGAAAATTAAAGAACTTATAAGGGATATAAGTAAATTCACCGGATGCATGAAAAACTGACTCATGTTTTAAGTCAGCTTCATCATATGGAGCCAGGGGCTGATCAAGCCAAATGTAAGTCTAGAATGGGTTGCTATGGCTTTTACATTGTTGAAGAAACTGGAGGATCAAGCAACAAAATCTGAGGAAAACAGAGTGTTCCTCCCACCTTGGATATTTTAGGAAACGAAACTGCTGGACCGTCGAGAATGGAGCGGAGTGCTCATGATACGAGCTCAGATGAGAAGAGCGACCACAGTTTCAAGGCGAATCTGAGGCAGACAGTCAATTCTTCAACTGCAGACTAAAACACGGGTTCAGCCAGTGTGAGAACAGTACACCCAAGTAAATGGAATCTTCAATTCTCGGACGATTAAAAGGGAATTTCGCTTAATTCATTCCTGGAGAAATGCAAAGAACTTCGTGTTGCATGACACGTCCCAAAAGAAGTGCGTCTCGAGTGTGGTATTGACTTGTTCATTGGTAAGGCATACCAATTCTACATAGCTTATCGTCTTCACGTAGGATGAGTTCGTCGATCTTTTGCAGGAAGAGGTTCAGCCTTGCAATTATAATAAGAAATTATTTGAGGAAATTCGTAAAAGAACTCAAGGACAAGATGAGAGCATCGGTATATACTTGGCGGTTATGTCAGGCTATTTCAAAAGACTTACCTGTCCTATTTCGGAGGATGTAAAATTGAAGATTTTGGTGGGGAACTTGGCTCCATTTTATCAGAGCCGGTTAACTTTGGTGGATATCACATCTGTAGGTCAACTCCGAACTGTATGTAGACGCTTGGAAGCGAGAACAGAATCAGTAGAGAACTGTGGCATGGGAATTTGTTAGAACCTGATCTGGCGTATTTGCACGAGGAACCAGAAGAGTGAAGGATGCCAAAGCAACACCTCCAGCGAAAGAGGAAGTGATATGTATCCGCTGTAAGAAACCTGGCCACAGGGTTATTGGTTATACGTTGCAACGTTGCCAAAGCCGAAGTTTTGTTTCCGATGTAAGAAGAAGGGGGTTACCGTGAAGAGTTGACCGAATTGCAAGTCGGGAAATGCCGGAAGGCGCTCCTAAGTCAAGGATCTGATTTAGCGAGCGCGGATAATTGTAGATTACAACCAATATTGGACTTTGTATTGGAGCACGCATAGAACGATGAAATGCCTTATCTTAGAGTGGACATATTGGGCAAGGAAATCCTTGGTCTCTTGGATGCAGGGGCATCTCGCACCATCCTTGGCGGGACTGGTTGAAAGTTGATGATGGACTTAGTGCTTTCACTTGACAAGAGTCAGACGCCAACTTGTAGAGTGGCGAATGGACAACGTTGTAATAGTATTGGGGTATGTTAGGCCCCTATAAAAGTGAGAGGCTGAAGTCGTCTTATTAAAACTCTTGTTATTCCAGACCTACCGCACACTTTGATTTTGGGTGTAGATTTTTGGCGTTCTATGGATGTAGTTCCAGATCTCATGCATAATGAATGGTTCTTCTCAGACCTGCCGGAAATTGTTACGGTTGGAATGCCCAAGGGGACCGTATTGACTTCAGAAGAAGATAGACAATTGAACGAGTTGATGGATAGAAATTTTGACCTTATGGGTGATGAAGCAGAAGAAGTTATAATTACTAAGTCAAGACCTATTAAGTAACGCTACTATCGTGTATCACCAGGTATGCAGCAACATATAGATAAACAATTGGATGAGATGTTAAGGCTTGGAGTCATCGAGCCATCTATCCCCTATCGTCATAGTTAAGAAAAAAATCGGTTCACATAGGCTATGCGTGGATTACAGGAAGCTTAATTCCGTCTAAGAGGGATAGCTATCAATTGGTACAGGTTAGCGGATAACCGCGATAAATTGCGAGTCGCAAAATATCTTTCCAGCCTAGATATTAAGTGGGCCTATTGGCAAGTACCTGTTGCGGAGTCATCTAAACCGTACACCGCTTTCACTGCGCCAAACAGAAAACTGTTCCAGTTTAACCGTTTGCCCTTTGGTCTTCATAACGCACCTGCCACCTGGCAGTGGCTAATTGACAATGTTCTGGGTGCAGACCTAGAACCCCTTGTGTTTGTCTATTTGGACGATATTGTCATAGTGACGTCAGACTTTGGAACTCACTTAAAGGTCATTGAAGAAGTATTTAGGAAACTCGGTGAGGCGAACCTCACGATAAGTGGAGAAAAGTGTCAGTTTTGCAGGCCACAGCTGAAGTATTTAGGATACGTTGTGGATAAGCATGGATTGATAAGGTCAAAGCTATGTTAGTCCCAGTCCCAGTTCCTCGAAATGTTAAAGAAGTGAGAGCTATTGTGGGTACATTATCTTGGTATCGAAGGTTCATCAAAAACTTTTCTACGGTTATAGCACCGATTACTGACCTATTGCGGAAATCTAGGAAGTTTGAATGGACACAGCAATGCGAAACAGTGTTTAGGAAGATTAAGGAGTGTCTAGTTGAAGCACCAGTATTGAGCTGTCCTGATTACTCGCTACCTTTCGTTGTACAGTGTGATAGTTCTGGGTAATGCATAGGCGCGGTTTTAACTCAACCACAACCCGATGGTACAGAACGAGTTATTAGCTATGCTAGCCGCAGCTTAACTAAGCTAAACTACTCCACCACTGCAGTTCTGTGTTGAGCCAATAAGCTACGACCCTACTTGGACTTGGTTTCATTCTACCAGTATTCCTTGGTATGGTTGCAAAACACGAAACAACCTACTGGAAGACTAGCGAGATGGCAAGTTCAGCTTCAACAGTTGGATTTCACCCTTATCCACCGGAAAGGAAAGGAATATGTTGTTCCAGACGTGTTGTCCAGGGCTGTTCTTCAATTGGATGCTGTAGACACCAATCAGCCGCCGACGCCGGTAAGAGACAAATGTTACTGAGAATGAGGGAGAATGTCAAAGGTATTGAAGTCCAGAGTTAAGACCGGAAGTGGACAATTGGAAGGAAGTAGTTCTTAAAGAAGATAGAAGGAAACTGCGTCTCGAGGCTGCAGGGAAGCAGAGTGTCGAGCGTTATAATCTCCCTTGTCGTCATGTGGAATATCTTCCCAATCAGATTGTTTATAGGAAGAATTATGCTCTCTCGGATGCCAGCAAATATTTCGTTAGGAAGTTAGCACCGGAGTTTCTCGGTCCGTTTATATTAACAAACGTGTGTCTCTATGGACCTACGAGTTGAAGGATGAGTTAGGAAATTCAAAAGGAATCTGGCATATTAAGGACTTAAAAGATGTTAGTAGCGACGAATAGATATAGTTATGGTTATGATTTAAGGAAAAGATTGTATATTTAAAGAGGAAAAAAAATTGTTTTTCTTAAGTTTTCTGTAAGATCTATTGTGGCTCTCTGTTTCTGAAACACCTCCATAGCCTTAATAATGACTCATGAGCGTAGTATGTAGCCTTACGATACTCTCTCAGTGACACAGAACATGGGTTGAAGCTTCCTCTCCTTCTTGGCCTAACCTGCATAGAATCTCATCCACTAGACTCATTAGACTTAAGTGTCGACAATGATCAATCCAATAATCCTATCATCATTCTATTGTAGCTTAGTAAGTTGGCTGTGGGCTTTGCTGAGGAACTCGTAATGATATCCTTAGCTTGCTATCCATTTCGTGACATAATAGTTCACCTGGCCACTTTACAAAGGGCTATTTCATCAGCTGCCTCTGTGGCTTCGTGCCTTAAAACTCAAGCTAGAATCAGTTTGTTTTGGCTGTTTTACAACAACTCTCTACCAATTTGGATGGGATGTTGTACTGTTGGCCTTGATTGCCTTTAGTGTTGCCTGGCTGTCTGAGTAGATTACCATCTTCTAAGTGGTGGTTTCCTGTTCTCCATTTACTTCGCGCAATGTTCTGTGTCCATTACTTTTGGTTGAAACACCGTGGCTAATAGATATTGGAAGACTTGTTCCTGTCCTTGGTCCATATATACTGACTCCGATATCCTGATTGTTCTTCAAGCTGTCAGCCCTTATTTTGATATTACCATCTTAAAATCTATATGTTGGTGTGGTATAATTTGTGAGCTTGCCCAACACGTAGTTTGCCTCAATTTCCTTCAGCAGTTTTGCGTTGTCAGCTTATTTTGCTTATTGGTGCTTGTCCTTGCAACAGCCTGTAGCCTACTGACCTAGCCTCTTTAATAATAATAAAAAAAATAAATAAATAAATTATGCTTATTAGCCACCGAATGTGTATCGAGCTTATAGATGCCCTCGGCTATAAGTGCAAGTATTTTCAACATTGTCATTGCTGATTTTGCTCGACTTCTCTGTACTGTCATTAAGGGTTAGCAGGGTATAATCTGTGAATATGTTTAAAAGCCTGACTTTCTTGGCTAATACTTTATCTGACATAAGAAACAATTACTGCTAGCAATCACATTGTAATATTTTATAACATATTAAGTAACAAACCATAACAATTAGCCGCATACATAATTCTAATGGTAATTAATCCGTTCCTCAAGCACGTACTTTTGCAAAACTCGTACCAGAAGCGTACTTTATCTTGTCCATAATTATTTTATTACCAAATGCTCGTATCATTTTCTGTGTCATTAACACCGTTGCATATTATGTTGGGTCACGTCACTAAATGCGCCTTGCCTAATTTTAAAGATTTAATTGCCGGTTTGTTTGCACTTTCTAACACGAATTTGCACATTTCATTCGGTGCACACAATAGTTGCAATTAACAAAAAATTATATAAATATTTTCAAATCCATTCGTTTAGACGAAAGTTTTTTCACAGGGAATTTACACCCACCTTAATTTCGTATGCCGAAAAAGGTGCTTGGCTCATCTCGGATTCGCATGCATTATTTTATTCAATTTTACTTTCTTTTTTCGTCTATAGTAAATGTTTATCTATGCAAATTTGGCCGGGTAATAACCATAGTACAATTAATTAAACTCTACGAAGATGGCCTTTTATTTCGAATAATCAATCACATGGATTGAAGTCGGGAGGTCGAGGCGGCCAAGAAGTAGGTCCACCCCGACCAAAAAGTTTCTTGATTCGAGAGATCTATCAACAAAAGTCCTATATGGATTCAACTTTAAGACGTGCATTGTATATTTAGCGGTACAAGAATTAAACGGTGTACAAAATATCGCATTGATCGAGAAAGTGAAAAAAAAATGTGAAATTCGAGATAATGGTTACTGCATTTAGAAAAAGAGCCTGTATTTAATATACGTATCTAATTCAATTGACACTCTATACCTCGCTTCTTTATTTTGGGACTGGAAAGTAAATAAATAGATTTGTAATAGTCCAAAATGTATTTGCGAACGAGACCAATTTTATTTGTTATTCGTGTAATTCTTGTACTTGATTAATATAGTTTTATGTGGGTATAGGGGACTTAACTTCTTTCATGCACGCACGTGAAATTGACAATTTCGCAAATAATTTAAGAAGGGAAATATCAGCTCTTGATAATTATGAATTTTAAGATAGATTGGGTTAGTTTGGGTTATCCTAAATATATTAGGTTAAATAATTTAGATAACATCGGCATTTAAAAATTCTGAGTGTGGTGCATTCAATTTTTGAGCGCTTTATATCGAAGAAGATTTTTAGTAGCTTTCCATGGCAACAACTGCTATAGAACATTTTTATATAAACTGAACAAAAATTGAAAGGACCAAAGTAATTTTCTTTTAATGAAAGGGTACCTAAAGACATGGTGTTATGTCTTTTTTTGTTGGAAACATAAACAATAATATTCAATAATGTGCCAGTTTAGATCGTTATAAGATACATAAATTATAATAATTGATTATTAAAAGAAAATACAAAATTCGCAGAAATAGAAAGCATTAATGTTCACCGAAAAACAAGAGAAATGGCTAGAAGACTAAATAAAGGAAAATTAAACAAACTGATAGACGATAAGTTTAGTTTAGTTTAGTTTAGTTTATTTATTCGTAATATTACACAAAGTGTTTTTACAAGTTAATATAAATGAAAATATGTAAAATGCACAGTTACATGATTTAAATTTAAGTATTAACTCAAATTAATAAATTATATATGTACATACACAGTACAATTCTGAAATTTATACATAATTAAAATCTACAGACACTCAATTTGAAATACTTATAATAGACACACAATATGTATAAAACACAGTTAAATTAGGTCATTAAAATTGTTATTGAGGTACTCTTCAAATGAATAAAAAGACTTTGTTAATAAATAGTTTTTGATTTTTTTAATAAAAGCTTGTTCATTAAGCGCCCTAACCTGCAATGACAACACATTATAGAAAGTTCTCCTGCGGGTTCTCCCAAGCCTGCGAAATTCTGGCAAAATATTCAGATTCCTACGAGTAGAATACTGATGTATATTACTGTGAGTTAAATATGATGGTAGATTATGTTTGATAAAAGTCAAACATTGCAAGATGAATACGCATGGGAAAGTGAGAATGGCAAGTTCAGAAAAACAGTGTCGACAACAGTCACGGTACCCCAAACCAGTCAAAGCCCTTATGCACCTGCGTTGCCAACCAAATATCTTCTCCCCATGAGCAGAGTGACTCCAGTTTAGCACAGCATATGATATAACAGAGCTAAAGCAACCATGATAGGCCAACAACAAAACTTCCCTTGATACGGACCCGGAGAGATTTCTCATCAAAAAGGTTATTTTTGATAACTTAGATGCCAGTCGAATAATGTGGTTTTCCCAAGTGAGACCAGAGTCGAGAAATACACCCAAGAACTTCACACATTCATCCTGTGGCAGATGCTGCAGTAGAGTAGTGTCATCAGCAAACAGGATCAACTTATGCTCATGTGCACTGTCCGTAAAATAAGGCAAGTCATTTACATAAATAAGGAATAAGAGTGAGCTCAGAACTGATGTAATGGCTGCTGATCAGATACGCTAGCATTGTATGACACATATTGGAGTCGGCCATACAGTTATGACCTGACAAAGGCAATGCTCTCTGGATGGAAGTTGTAGTAGGAGAGCTTGCTTAATAAAATTTCATAAGATACACAGTCAAAAGCCTTTGTCAGGTCATAGAATGAAGCATACGTGTCGAAGCCCATTTCCAGACCCTTTGATGAAAAATCCTCCAAACTCTTAATAGCCAGTGCAGTTGACCTGTTACTCCTGAAACCAAACTGACCCTGCATAAGGAGATTGTTATTTTCAAAATATTGGTACATTTGATCCTTCATGCGTGATTCTAGAATCTTTGAGAAAATAGGCAGCAGTGATATTGGGCGATAGTTTGACACATCATCAACTGAACCTCTGTTTTTATATATTGGTATTACTTTTGCCACCTTATAGGATGTAGGAAAAATGTTTTCTTTTATGCAGGCATTTAATAGATTTGTCAATGGATAAATGATAATGTTTTTAATTGTTTTAATGAGTTGAACGTTAAGATCAAAACAGTCTTTGCTCTTTTTATTTTTAAGAGAGTTTATTTTATCCCTAACCACATTGAATGTCACATCATGAAATTTAAAAGAGTCACTGGTGAATCTACCAGGAGTTAAAAATGTAGAAAAATTGGTTGCGGGTGTTGATAATTCAGAGACTATACTTTCTGCAATGTTAACAAAAAAGTTATTAAAAGTTTGAGCAGTTAGATTTTTTGAACAAGTAGATGTAGTATTTTTTGAACTAATTAAACCCCACATTGCTGCCTGCTTATTTTCCGAGCTCTTAATAAAGTTGTCATTTGCAGCTTTTTTGGCTTTGCACAGCTCTCCCCGGTAGGACTTTTTATACTGAGTCAACTCTTGCTTGGAAACCATAGTAGGGTGCTGTAAATGAATGTTATGTAGTGTTTGTAACCTTTCCCTCATGTTCCTAAGACGCTCACCAAACCATGAAGGTTTGTTTTCTTTAGGTCCCGATTTAAAGAGTTTAGATTTAATAGGGACACTTTCTTCCATAGCACTATATATCAAACTGGTGAAGGTTTCACATCTGCTGTTAATATCTCGATCAGTATTGAGAATGGAGTTAAAGTTAATTGATTCGACAGCATTGTAAAAATTGAACAAACCTTCATCAGTAATTGGCCTGTAATTTACTTTACCCTAACGCCACAGCTCAAGGAGCTTCTCAGAACGTATGAAATCCTGATAGAAGACAGGAATCGAGAAAAACGAGAAAAAGAGGAAACACAAGCGAGACTGGCGAGACTCGAAAAAATGTTCGAGTCTCAAATAAAGAAAATCGACCCCCCAGCAACAACCCCACCTCCAGCAGACCCCCCTGCAGCAGACCCTCCTACAGCTGGACAGCATGAAACAAGGAAACGGCAGGCTAGGAGCCGTGACAGCTCCGAGGGGCGCGAAACTAGTCAGTCGCCTAAAAGGACGCATCAAAAAGCGTCAAAGAAGACTTCCGAAAAATGGATGTAGCAACAGAGGAGCAGACCTTATCCTACGCTAGCCTCGCAAAGAAGCCAGCGGCCAATGACATCATCCCTCCTATCACCGTAGAGGGGAACGAAGACTGGAGGCAACTCCTACAAACCATGCAGGCAGCGAAGATTGAAATCCACTACGCTAAGACGAGGGGACAAAACATGCAGGTCTATACAAATACCATTGCGGACTACAGGGCACTGACCAACCTCCTAAAAGGACAGGATAGGGCATTCTTCACCTACCAGCTGCCTGAGGACAAGAAGATCCATGTGGTAATTAGGCGATTACCACTAAACACGGACGAAGCTTACTTGAAGGCAGACCTTCAAGAAATGGGCTATAAAGAAGTCGAGGTAGCCCAGATGACTAGCAGACGCAACCAGAAGAAGATGCCGCTGTTCTTGGTGAAAACCAAGAGCAACGAAATCTTCCAACTAAGACATGTATATAGTACACTCGTAAGAGTCGAAAAATACGTCAAATAAGAAGATCCGAGGCAGTGCTATCGCTGCCAAAAGTTCGGGCACACCCAAGGAGGATGTTGTTTCCCCCACATCTGCGTAAGGTGTGGAGAAAAGCATCAGGCGAAAGAATGCCCAGTCCCCAGGGAACAGGGAGTCAAAAACGCTAAATGCGCCAACTGCGGCAAGGACCACCCTGCCAACTATAAGGGATGCGAAAAATTCCCAAAGAAAACTCCAACCCAACAGCAAGTGAAGACAACAAGATCACACGGGCAGGCGACAACCCCCAGGCCTAGACCGGCGGGCCGCAACCCGTCGCAGAAACCTGCAGGAAGCAATCCGCAGACAAAACCACAAGCTCCGCCCAGGCCGGCGGACAATAAAAATAGCAAAAACAACAAGAAAGAAGAAGTGCCAGCCAGAGAGACCATGGCACCAATAAAAAGCATGATCCAAGATCAGGTCATGGCGATGATGGTACCATTACTACAGAAGATGGTACAGGAAGCTTTCAAAACAATGAATGGACAGTGAAGATATCGGTCGCCTCATAATTATGTCGTGGAACATCAACGGCATCAGATGCCGCAGGACAGAAGTCCAAGAACTTCTGCAACGACATAATCCGGCGGTCTTGGCCTTGCAAGAGACCAGGATTGACAGATCGATAAACTTCTCACTACCAGGATATTCCATCTACCGACACGACAGAGTAAACCCTGCAGGAGGCGGGGTTGCTCTAGTTGTAAACAACGAGATAGAGCATACCAACCTAGGAATCGAAATGGACTCCATAAGAGTCTCTACGAGACGTGGAGAGATCAAGATAACCTCGGTTTATCTTCCACCCCAAAATCTGATACATGAAGAGGACATAGAGGAGCTAACTCGAGACCCAAGACCCAAGATCATCATTGGGAACCTGAACTGCAAACATCAGCAGTGGAACAGTTCCAGGAAAAAACAGGAACGGTCAAAGATTGGCACAATATTGTGAAGATAGAGGTGTAGATGCTCTAGGACCGGACCAGCCCACATTCCTACCCAGGGGTGCGGGAAGGCCCGAAATCCTGGACATAGCACTTCTCAAAAACGTGCGATTCGACTCGGAGATAGAAACCATAGTAGAAGAGACATCAGATCACAAACCTATAATGCTGTGCATCAATCTTAGACTGGCAAGAACCAACCTGAGAACGAGGAAAAAGACCAACTGGTTTAGATACCAGAACCTGATTAAAGACAATACCCAAATTGGACGAATAAACAACGGGCAGCAGCTAGACACTGAAGTGGAACATCTGGAAAACAACACAATCCAGGCCTACAACTCCAGTACTGCTGTAGAAGATTTATCCAACACTCGAAAACATGATGATCTCTCTGACGAGATCAGGAACATGATTCGAGAGAATAGGCGCGTTTATGCAAGAACCGGCAGAGACAACGACAGAGTCACGCTGAACCAGCACAGCGGCGCTCTGAAAGAAATGCTCAAAGTGCATAGAGACAAATCCTGGCAACGTAAGCTCAGAGATCTGACCCTCGAGAACACAGCCTGGCAGATGCAGAGGGCACTCCGCAATCCCAGGACTCTTATCCCGCCCTTAAGCGGGGCAGGAGGCCTGGTCTATGCGGACGTGGACAAGGCGGAACTACTCGCCGAAACCGTGCAGAACCAAGGCAGGCTAAACGAACATCCTGGCGAGGATGAAGAACACCGCGAGGACGTACAGGAAACAGTCATGCGCCACGAGCAGAGACAAATTCAGCCTAGATGTGATGTTCCGACCTCAACAGCTGAGGTTGCGGGCATCATAAAGAGGCTGAAAACAAAGAAAGCATCAGGAGAAGACAATATAACACACAAAATGCTCAAAAAGCTACCGAGGAAGGCCATAACAGCAACCGTCAACATCATCAACGCGGTGATGAGACTCGGACACTTCCCAGACAGGTGGAAGGAGGCTGAGGTGATAGTAATACCCAAACCGGGTAAGGATAAGACCAATCCTGCAAATTACAGGCCTATCAGCCTCCTTTCAGCTGTTAGCAAGGTGGCGGAAAGACTAAGACTAAGAAGACTCAATAATGAATCAACAGAGCAGGACACAATCCCAAGCATCCAGTATGGATTCAGGGCAGGTCACTCAGCAGAGCTACTACTGCTCAAAGCAGTAGAATACATCACCAAGAGATTCAACTGCGGGAAAGCGACAGGAGCGATCTTTCTAGACGTAGAAAGAGCGTTCGACAGAGTATGGCATCAGGGGCTGTACTACAAGATGATTGTAGGAGGCTACTCTCCTAGAATGATCAAGATCATCAAAAGCTACCTGACTAACAGAAGATTCCACGTGAGAGTGAAGGACAAGACATCTGGGCCTAGAATGCTTGAGGCAGGAGTACCGCAGGGCTCAGCCCATGGACCGGCCCTGTACTCAGTATTCACCTATGATATACCACCGATCGAAGATGTGCAGGTATCATTGTATGCTGACGATACAATGATACAATATACGCATAACAACACCGCGAGGATAAGCACTGTGCTGCAAAGAGCCACAGATGAAATAACTGATTGGATGGTCAAGTGGAAGATCAAAGTCAACGAGAGGAAAACGCAAACCATACTCCTTCAAAGAAGGAGAAAGGCTGCAGGACCATAAATAAGGATCAATAACATCAACATTCCTTGGAGCAACGAAGTCAAGTACCTCGAAGTATACCTGGACCGTGGCCTAACATGGAAAAGGCATATCCGAGCTGCTAAGGACAAAACGAAAAGAGCAATGGCCATGCTAAATCCCCTGATCGGGAGGAATAGCCAAATGGCATTGAAGGCAAAACTCATCATGATCAAGTCGATAGCGAGAAGTCAACTGACGTAGGGCTCAACAGCCTGGGGATACGCAGCGAAATCAAGCATTAAATTGCTAACGAGTACTGAGAATGTACTAATCAGGAAAGCAGTAGGCGCACCTTGGTTCGTCCGAAATGCTGACCTGCAACGAGACCTACAGTGGCAGCCTTTACCAGACTTTATAGTCGAAAAGGCCAGGCGCGTATGCCTAAAGGCAGAAAACCATGCTGATGAAGAATTGAGAGAAGTGATTAACTGTCACCCAGACGACCCAGGAGATGGGCCAAGTACAATAGACCTAGAAGTCTAATTGAATAAACATACAAACACGAGATGACACATTGTACCAGAGATGCGCGGACCAGTAACCGCAAGTGATATCTGAGAAGCTTGATGATTAGGACTTAATAGGATTCGATCCCGGAAGTCCTTAACCGACGTGCAGCAGATGATCCCCTAGAGGGATCCACGCACAAGTCGGCATTACCTGGATGTTTTAGTTGGTATGGTACTGCACCGATTCCAACACTACCACCCAACCGGGGGGTGTGCATAAGAGAGCATTTTTACCAGACGACAAAAAAAACTTTCTTCTCTAGTAGATGGTATTTTTCTTCTAGTTCTGTGATTTTCTCCTTTAGACTGGCTATCTCTAAATCCTTCAGATTTTCTGTTGATGTTGTGGCCCCCATTGCAACCTGAGGTTCGGATGCGGCAAGGTGAACACAAATTGCCGATTTTTTCGAAACAGCCTACCTTAGGCACGATGGATGAAAGCAATCCTGACACTTCACACAAATTGCTGGGGTTTCGCAGCTTTTTTTACAATGTGCACATACACTTTTTGGTTTATTTTTACTTTTTCTTCGCTCTAGAAAAATCGGTGGCATTGGTTGCGTCGTCATATTGATAACTGCTGCATCGCGTGGTCCATTGTTGCAGCAATTCATCCTGCTACTGGACTGGCCTGTGAAGTTACATCGAATTTAAGGGAAAATTAGCATTAAAAGAAAGGAATTAAAGGCATACATAAAACAACTTTTCGAAGAAAGTAGACCAAAACTTCCTAAAACAAATAGTAAAACCGGGCGCAAGACATTATGACAGAAGAGATAAAAACCACATGAAAATAAACTAGCAGGACTTGACAAAATGGAAGTAGAATTTCTAAAATTCTTTCATGAAGAAGATGTGCTTTAATAGAACTCAACAGCATTTAAAGCTCTGGCAAAGTTTATAGCTTTGGATAAAAAAAAAGAGACAAAGATGTCCTATGCTTTGCTAAGCTTTCCGCAATTATTCCTAAAGGTAATATCGTAGAATATTATAATATCACAAGCCCCCTTTTGTATAATGTATGTATATAGATAGAGTTTTAATAATTATAGTCAAGCCGGCTTAAATATTCTTAACACCTCTAAACATAATACAAAAGAGCATCCTGCCTTCGGGCGGAGAGTGCATGTGTTACAAGCCTATCCGGAAATAGGTCAGACCTTAGAGTATATACTCTCTCTAATCTAAGGGTCAGACCGAGTTAATCCGAGCGAATCACATACTACCCAATTTGAAAATATGGTGTAAATGTGGGCCCCATTTTTACGGCACAGTTTCTTGAATGTTCAGGCCAAATACATAATGGAACTACATTAATCATAGTACCACATAGAATGTTAATACTTTTTCAATTAATTCCGGGTGAAATCCAGCAATTTACATCTACATATCGTTGTGTCTATTTTGACAATAGGCTATTACTTCATTCAAATTCAAATTCAAATATTTATTCACAATAATGCATACAATAAAGTATTCTTGCACGTCCAATAAAAAGAAATAGTAAAATCATAAAATCTTAGTAATAGTGACATGATACAAACATATAGTAAATATTAAATATGACCTAATTGACAAGACTACAGATTACTATAGTTACAAACAAATTACATATATACAGTCTAGTACCTAAGAGACAGAATACAACATCACTAATATCAAAAATAGGAGAGTCTTCTCACAATGCTCTACATGTGTATAATATTTTCAAAATATTCATCCTCTTTATAGAAGCCATTCCTCTTAAGAAAGGCCTTACTCTAAACTCATATGTCTTTAGGTCAAGTGATCTAACTTCGTTAGGTAAGGCATTAAAGAATATTATTCCATAATAATTTGACCCATCCCTGGCTTGTGTTGTTCTACTATGATTAATAGATTACTGATGTCCACCCCTAGTATTATAGGAGTGAAAATCTAGATTTTGGGTATATTCGTTCAGATGCTTCTTTACATGAGTGAGACAGATGTATATATACAATGATGGCAATGTTAGTACCCCTAAAGACACAAAAGCCCGTCTACAACACTGTCGGTATCGCAAGCCAGCGACAACCCTTAGACATCTTCTCTGCACTGCAAAGACTCTCCTAGCATGAGCAGAGTGACCCCAACACAGCAGACCATATGCCAAATGACTATGGACATATGCATAATAAGCATTTAGCAAAACACCCTCCGAAACACACTGCCTCAGGTTCCTAAGAACATATATCCCCTTGTTCATCTTTTTTATAACACTATCACAGTGTTCTGACCAAGTTAGTTTAGGATCGAGTAAAACTCCAAGAAATGTTGCTGTCAGTGTTTCCGAATCAAAGTTATAGGGCCTGAAACAGAATGTAAGAGTCTGCGCTTTTGCCTCGTTCATACACAGCTCATTGGCGAGGAACCAATCACAAACACAATCCTGTAGGTCCATTACCAGCTCTCTCAATGCGGCCAGGCTATCTGCAGAGCTAACAGCAGTAGTATCATCGGCAAAAAGGATTATGTCAGTAGAAGGAGATGCCATACAGTAGTTTATGTCATTAATAAATAGCAGAAAAAGAACCGGCCCTAGGACAGATCCTTGTGGCACTCCATAGGTGACTGGAGCCATAGAAGAGGTTTTCCTATTGTATGACACATACTGCTGTCTATCAGCAAGATAAGACTCTAGAAGGTTCAAACTGCCATCAGCAAAGCCACAGTGCTTCAACTTCTGAAGCAAAAAGTCATGTGACACACAGTCAAATGCCTTAGTGAGGTCAAAAAAGAGAGCCTGTGCATACTTTTTACTTTCAAAACATTCCTGAACAAACGAGGCCAAGTGACTGATAGCTGCAGTAGTTGATTTTTCAGTGCGAAACCCAAATTACCTGGGATTAAAGAGATTGTGTGTCTCAAAGTAGCTACTGATCTGCATCTTTAGAACTGACTCAAACATTCGGCCAAACAAAGGAAGAATGGAAATTATTGCTCTATAGTTGGAAGTATTCTCAATATCACCATTCTTATAGACAGGGACTACTCTTGCAATTTTAAGTGAATTTGGAAAAGAGTTAGAGGCTATGCAGTAGTTAAGCAGTTTTGTTAAGGGGTAGATAATTATTTCTTTAATGCTCTTAATAATTTTAGTTGTTATTTTATAATGGTCCCTGCTTGTACTGTTTTTAACACTACTAATTACTTCCCTCATTTCAATAAAAGTTACTTCCCTGAATGTGAAGGGATCACCCAAGTTAGGAACCATATTCAGGTAGTTAAGGGGATCAATAATTGCTATTAGGCAAGGAATTTATGATGTCTAGTGCAACATTTGAAAAGTAATTATTGAATGACTCAGCATTAATGTTGTTGGCTATGTGGATCCTGGTTTTTGGATTATTATTTCTTATAATTTCCCAAATAGCTTTACCTCTATTAGTAGCATTATTAATATGTGTATCATTTGCTAGTTTTTTGCTGTTTTCTAATTTTTTCCTATATTTTTTTTTAAAGTTTGGATTAAATTATTAGTTACTAAATCAGGCCTGTCACCTTTTAATGAAACTAAGAACCTCTCTCTCGCCTGAGATCATCGGTCGATGTTCAGCAAAAATTGCAACGACTTGGAACAATCTATAAGTGATGACAAAGATCTCACAGAAGTTAAGGCCCAGTTTAAAGTGTTAAGCGCCAAGTCTGATTCCCTGAAGGTACTGGATGAAGAGATTTATGGTTTACTTTTGGAGGATGAAAGTGTCAGTGAAGAAGATTTGGTGAAGGAGCTGGAAAGTTGTGAGAACTACAGAAAAAGGTATGTCGTACTCCAGATAAAATACAATGAGCTAAGATGGAGTGTCCTGAGCTAAATGAGGAGCAATTTTCTTCGATGTCACCCACCCATGTTCCAGTTAAGAGGAATTTTAAACTACCTTCTATACAATTTAAGACATTTGACGGCAATGTCAAGGATTGGTTGCCGTTTTGGGCACAATTCAGCAAAGTTCATGATGACCCTAATATTGACCCCAATGACAAGGTTGAATATTTATTGCAGGCTACTGTGCCAAATAGTAAAGCCAGACAGTTAGTTAAAAGCTTTTCTACTATTGGGAAAAATTATTTTAGCATTATTGATTGCTTAAAAGCACGTTTTGGTAGAGAGGACTTACAAATAGAGATTTATGTAAGGGAACTTTTAAAGTTGATAATTCATAATGCTATTTCTATAGATATAACTGACTTGTCTGTATTATATGATGGTATTTCAACACAGTTAAGGGCGTTAGAGACATTGGGGGTTACATCAGAGGGTTGTGCATCAATGCTTTTCCCGTTGATTGAGTCCTGCTTGCCAGAGGATTTGCTTAGAGTGTGGCAGAGGTCTGCGACACTGTGGCTGTGCATAATTCAGAAAAAAATTCGATGGCAAGTAGTTTACAAGGCTTGGAGCAGGATGTGGGTGAGTTGGCAGCTGAGGCCACCTCAACTTCAGAGATTCGGCTCAAGAACTTGATGTTGTTTTTAAAGGGAGAGGTCGAAGGAGAGCAAAGAATAACATTGGCTACAGAGGGTTTCGGGCTTAGTGGCATTGGCTCCTGTGATTATGGCGTAGTAGGTAGGTCGAGCAGAACAACCCCAGGGCATATGGTTCCTACTGCCTCAGGTTTAATAAATTGTGATACGAGAGCGATGGCAGTAAAATGTGTATTTTGTGACAAACCCAGTGAAGGTTCTAGCTGTTTCAAAGCTCAAAGTTATTCCTTAGAAAAACGAAAAGAGATTTTGGCCTCAAAAAGGGCATGCTTCCGATGTTTGAAGATAAGGCATCAGGCTCGCAAGTGTAAAGCGAGACTTAAATGTTTGATTTGTGGTAAGTCTCACATAGTTGTGATGTGTCCAGAACCAGGAGGGAGTTCAGGAGGAAGTAAACAGTTTAAAGAAGAGAGAGGCTCAACTCCGACTAAGGAATCGTCTGCTATTTTGTTGACCTGTACCAATGGAACTTCAAGTCATGTATTTTTACAAACTTTGAGGGTGCAGGTTAATGGTGTGAATGGGTCAAGAATGGTACGTGCATTGATTGATACAGGTTCCCAGAACACCTACATTTTGAGCTCTACTGCTCAGTTGTCGAATTATAAGTCTAAGCGTCAAAATAAAATTAAACATTGCTTGTTTGGAGATACAATGTCGGAGATGGTGCATGAATGTTACGACGTCAGACTCACTCATGGCAAATATAGTTGTACTATCGAGGCGTTGTCTCAGCCTACAATGAGTGTGGATGTTTCGCCTGTATTTCATGGACCCTGGATAGATGAGTTGAAAAGTTTTAACATAAATTTAGGCGATCAGGGAGACCCAGCCCCCATTGAGGTTTTAATTGGGGCAGACGTGGCTGGTAAACTATACACTGGCCAAAGGAGACTTCTTTCTAATGGCTTGGTAGCCATCGAAACTCTCTTAGGTTGGACTTTGATGGGCAGAATTCCTTTGAATACACCAACCAACACTTGTTTGACAGCAATATCCTTGTTCTTGAGTGATGCTTCCTTGACACAGCTTTGGCAACTGGATGTGCTAGGCATTAAAGATCCTTCCGAGACCAAGTCCAGGGACCAACTGATTGAAGCTGCAAAACAGTTTTTTATTGAGACTGTGATTTTAGATTCTGATCACAGGTATGAAGTAAGACTGCCTTGGATCGAAGGTCACCTACCAATCCCCTCCAATTACAGTATTGCTGCTAAGAGATTGCAGAGTACACTGAAGAAGTTGGAAAATTTAAAGCTCTACAAGTCATATGATGTTATTTTCCAGGAGTGGGAACAAGAGTGTATTATTGAAAGGGTTCCTGCTGCGGAGAGGGACAATAGAAATGTACATTATTTACCACACAGACCTGTAATGAAGGACGGTAGCACAACACGGATAAGACCTGTTTTTGACGCTTCTGCGAAGGAGAAGGATTGTCCTTCATTGAATTGTTGTCTAGAAAAAGGGCCAAATTTGATCGAGCTGATTCGGACATTCTTGTAAGATTTCGACAGAATATGTTTGGGGTTAGTGCAGACATCCGCAAGGCATTTCTCCAGATTAGCGTCCATCCAACTGATAGGGATTTTCTTAGATTTCTTTGGACAGATCCTGATGGGCGAGAGGTTGTGTATAGGCATAGGCGAGTGGTATTTGGGGTTAACAGCAGCCCATTCCTACTGGCAGCCACTTTGGACTACCACCTGTCGAAGGTTATGGAAAAATGTGAAAGAGGGGAGTCACTGTATGATAAAAATATTCTTGCTACTCTTTCCAGAAGTTTCTATGTCGACAACTGCGTAGCGAGTGTGCCAAATGTGAAAATATTGGATGCCTTTGTCAGGGAATCGAGTATGATTATGGCAGAAGGTCAGTTTGATCTCCGAGGGTGGGAGCACTCTGGTTCAATTAATGATTCTAAAGCTATAGCACTTATAGGTTTGACCTGGAATACTAGTCAGGATACTTTGAGTATTAATGAGACTTATTTGCGTAACATACACCAATTTCTTGAACAGCCTGTTACTAAGCGTGTAATGCTTTCTTTGGCTCAGCGGATCTTTGATCCTATTGGTTTTACTTGTCCAGCTACCTTTGTGCCTAAGTTATTATTGCAAAAGATCTGGGAGAAAAAGCTTACATAGGATGCGGAGGTAGGTGAAGAAACAGATAATTTGTTCAAGGTGTGGTTGAAAGATTTGAGATGCCTGCTTAATATAGAAATACCTAGGTGGTTTTTTGGTGGTCCTGGAGAAGCGGAGGATACACAAATGCACATTTTCTGTGATACAAGCAAAAATGCTTATGCCAGTGTTATTTATCTGAGGTGTGTATGTTTTGGTGAAGTCCAGATTAGTCTAGTGACAGCAAAGAGCAGGGTGGCACCAAGTAAAATTATCACAATTCCACGGTTGGAACTGTTAGCTGCGGTGATAGGGACCAGGCTATCAAAAGCTGTCCAAAAAGGTTTAGCTGTTGACTTCAAATGTACTTATTGGACTGATTCTTCCACTGTGTTGGCATGGATTTACAAAAATGAAAGCCTCCTGAAAGGGAGAAGCTTGTCTTTAGTATTACGTGGGTTTTAGGAGTTTGACTGCCAGTTTTGCTTATCGATAACGTTGAAATAGCTTGAGATTTTCGCTTGAATGGTCTCACGGTTGGTTAATTTTACGAATCGCATACCTTGTATCGGTGTAGCGGATCCTAATTCCAATGCGTTTTATTGCTATTGCCTGGAGGTAACTGGACTTTATTGGTCATACGTTCTGTCCTTGGTTTTTTAAGTTTATTTTAGTTTTTAGCGAATTTTCATTATTTGGCACAAGTTTTTCAATTTTCTAGAGGAAACGTGGTTGATTAAAGCTTTTTAAACTGCAAATAAAAATGTAAACAAACTCTCGGTATGCAGTTTTGGGACTACTCAATTTACTTGTTTTGAAGTTGAAGTTAATTTTGGCCATATACCATCATGCAATGCTGATTAGTTCCGTTCTAAATTGCTTTTTATAATATTCCATTGAGCTGGACCTGATAAATTGCCAGATTTTTTTCTTCAATCTTCTTTATAATATTTTTTATTTTATTCGGCCTTTTTAGTGTTAGCGGGACTTGCGACAGGAAAACAGTATTTATTTCAAACAAACCATTTAATTTTAAAACACATCACCACATATCGGTTCGGGTGCCAATTACTACCATTGATACTTGCGAAATCCCTTGTCGAAACCCGTTTTAAAGGATAGGGGCATGTGATATCAATCAGGGTACCAATTTGTGTCGATTCGAATGCGCTACTATTGCGATAATTGTTTTTGCGGCAATTATTAAGCTGGTACGAAATTATTTTGTTGGCCAATTTGGTACAATCGTGGAGCGTTTGTGATTATTTAATGATATATATTTGCTTTGTTTTTTGTTGTTCCAAGTACTGGAATACAGTGACATTGTCTGGGTTAGTTGAATTCTTACACACATTTAATTGAAAAATATAATAATAATAAATAATTTCTAATAACAATAAACGGACGCGAGAGCGGTTCGGTGAAACATAATCGCAACTTAATTATAAACATTTAAAGAATTTTTATGCTCTTTTAACGAACCAAATTGGAACAAGTTACCTCATAGCCGTCCGAACAAAGAAAACAACGAGCATCCAGCCGGTCTTTTAAAC
>JAEQML010061223.1:0-26035 GCA_016904865.1 Pissodes strobi | reverse complement strand
CCAGTCGTTACTCGTATGAGTCGCGCGTGTATGCAGATTGTTTTTTTGCGCTTATAGTTGTTTTATCTACGGTAGAAGTGATGTAATACAGTGATATTGAATATACATTGCTGCTGGTAAGTAAAAACGGTTTTTTTCATATTGAAGTCACTTATATATTACGTTGTTATTAGTCACTTATATATTACGTTGTTATTAGAAAAATGGCACGAAAACTCAGGACGAGTTAGAGGACGAAATGGAGAGGTCTTTGGCAGCCGAAGATAGCGACGATAGTGTTAGGGACCCCGACTATACAGATTCTTCATCAGACGATTTGGATGATGTTTTAGATGATGATGAGGCTCCTGTGAATCCTCCCTTTGCAGAGCCGTCGTCTCTCATTCGGTCGCCGAATTATTTCTATTACCATATTCTCGTTTACTATCTTCTCCTATACCTTCTACTTTTCCTTATAACTTTCTATATACATTTATACATATGTGGCCCTATGTGGATTCCAATTTTATCTCTTAGGTCGTACTGTTGCCCAAGTGTATGTTATGATCTTCCCTATAAGGTACTTCTCTGCGACAGTTAGCTACAACATTCCCTAAGTGACCTCTATATAATTTTGTTTTCTAGCTTCTCCTTTATATTAATTCAATATTATATATCTCGTACTTCCAATTCTATAACACTTTAAGTTCTCTTATGCTTAAATGCCTATGCGTTTTTCCCAATATGGTACTATCGTTAAACACTTGCATTTAAAATTATAACTATTTACTCCAGTTGCTCATATCTCAATTTCTCATTTTTCTCCTTAATGCCTACGTGTTTTTACAATAATTTCCCCCATGTGGTACCTGTCATTAACACTTGCATTGAAAATTATAACTTTTCCTAGTCCATTTTTCTCTATATGAACCGTCTTTGGACGCCTACATGTTTGCCTTATGATTTTCCCTATTTTCTCAGATACTGATCATGAACATTCGCGTTCCAAATTCTATTTACATATTCCTAACATATTTGTCCTATTTTTACTATTTATATTCCCTAATTTCCTATATTTAGTTGCGTAGTTTCTGATTTCTTCTTAGTTGCTGATCTCTTTGTATTTACTTAGTTTTGGTTACTTCTTGCTTAATTTTCGGTTTATTTGTGTTAACTTAGTTATGGTTGCTGCCTAATTACTTAGTTATGCTTTTTTCATTTTTATTTATTTTTTCTTGGTTCCCTCCATCTTTCTTTAGAGTTGCTGGTTTATATTTAAGCTGCTTTCTTCTAGTTACTGTTACTGTATGTACCTTAGATAATAGTTTTATATGACTTCAACTATGCTTTATGTCCACGCCTTAGCGCTTTACATGTACAATTTTTCCAGTACGATACTTATCGTTAACACTTGCGTTTACAACGGCAACTCTATTTCCTAGTTACTCATTTCTCCATTTTACTCCTCAATGTCTCACTTATTCCAACGCCAAGTGCTTTTGCTAGGAGTTTCCCAATACGGTACCTATCTCTAACACTTTGCGTTTAAAGTTGTAACTATATTCTAGCTACATCTCTCTATATCTGCATAGACCTGCTTATTTTTTCCTAGCACAAGGGTGATTTTTTCCTTTATATAAGGTAAGATACTTGTGTTTTAAAATTAAAATTGCTGAAAATTTTCTTCTTCATTATGGCCCTCTTCTTGCCTTTTGATATGAACTGGTGATGCCTTGGTCCATGGGTCCATTGTATGCGTGTCCTTGAGCTTAATTTATTTTATTGATTTTTCTTATGTTTTTATTGGTGATGTCGGTGGGAGTCTTCTTATTTTTTTTTTGACGCTGCGAAGAGTGTTGTACTGCTGTGACTATGAGGCAATAGAAGGTCTTCAGCTGGCGGGTCGGATTGACTTTTGGGACGTAAATTGTATTTCTTCTCCGACATTCGGTTATGTTTGTCTTTGTAACAATTTGGACTCCAGATGACTCTCGAACAGACTGGTACTCACAATTACTTTGTTGATTAAAACAGAGACATGATTTAAAGATTGTTCTCAGATCTATGACGACTATTTCTTAAGAAGACAAAAAAATTATCCCATGGGCCCCTACGGCGGCTTGGCGGACGAGTTGGGGACTGACAAGTGTTATTGTTTAAGTGGAACAGGGTCCTGGCTGAATAAATCCTGCTGAGTCCATGGTCCTTGGTCCTACGTACGGGGATCAAACGGCTACCTCCACCACGTGTCAAAGAGGAACCGGACTCGCCCTAGAGGTACAACTTGAGGTTCCCTCGAATTTACTTTTAGTTTAGATTGTAATGAGCGTTGATTCGTTCAATTTATACTCGTATGCTTTAATTAAGTTTCACTTTGATCTATGGTTCACTTTACTTTTCACTTTACTTTTCACTGACCTAACTTTAGGGACGTTTGAGCTTGTTACCTGGACTTGATTAAAAGGTACTACTCAACCAGATGATCAAGCTCGGGAGGTTTGAGCTTGGTTACCAGAGAAGCGTTTGCCTTAATTAAAAGGTAACTATTTAACCAGATGATCAAGATCGGGAGGTTTGATCTAGGTTACCAGAGAAGCGTTTGCTTTAACTATAAGGTACTACTTAACCAGATGATCAAGATCGGAGGGTTTGAACTTGTTACCAGAGAAGCGTTTGCCTTAATTAAAAGGTACTACTTAACCAGATAAGTTGTCGTTTACTCGATTTGCACGTTCTTTTATACTAAACTTTGTTAAGAGTTTACTGATTGTTTTTAAAACATGTTTAGATAATACTCATATTTTATCATTCAATGTCAAGTATCAAGTTCAAACTTTAGACTGAGTGTTCTTAGTGAATACGATTTCTAGTTTACAATATAGTGAGACGTATTACTGTCGTGCGTCCAGGAGTCAGAGTTAAGAAAAGTTTCAGGGAGGTCAAGGGAAGTTGAGGGTGTATTCATAGGTACTCATACCGTTTTTAAAAAAATCGAAATCATTAACGGATCTGCTCGATAAGGTTAAAACGCAACATTAAATAACATATTGAATATGTGTAAAAATCGGTTATTTTCAGAACCAATGAAATGTTTCAAAAATAAATCGTTTATAAGACCTACAATATAGCACTGTTTGCACGCAAGCTTGGTTGCAAGTTATGGATCCTGCAAATTGTAGGTAATTAAACAAAAGTCATCTAAAACTTACCTAAAATACTATTATTTCTTCTACCTATATTACTTTTGTTAATATTATAGTAAATTGTATTTTTAAGAATATTTGCAAAATTAATATAAGTAGGCATTATTTACATATTTTCCAGTATTGTCTCGCCCTGTCTTCTAAATGTAATCAAAATTTCCTGTACCCAGCTCTTGAGTCTCATCAAAAAGATAAGGGTCATCGATAATTGATTCCCTAGAATTTATGTTCTTGGTAAACATTACCAAGAGATGAATATGACTTTCCTAATAAACAAGCTTTCTATTAAACGCTTCACTAAAATTATTTGTGTGGGTTGTATTGTACATGGCATGTCAACAAAGCCTGGAGGAAGATTTTAGAAAAAATTTTGGGTAAAGAGATAAAAGTTAAAATAATTTAAGTGGAAGCATCATAATTATTTTAATTGTTTTTTTTTCATAGGCGATCATCTACTATTGCTATTGTGTATTGCCAAGAAAGTCCTGAAACAAAGGATTTTGGAATTTATTTCCAACAATATTATGGAAATAATGTTAAGCTATGGGCTTACTGTTACAGACTACGGAGTGGCCTCAACACCAACATGCATATTGAGAGAATGCACAGAGCAATAAATTACTTATATTTAAATTGCAAATTCGTTAATCGCCTTGACAAAGCCATAGGAAATGTTATATGCAATGTTATTTATCTTTGTATCGTACGTTATCCATTGATACTTCCTACAGGTACTATTCTAAAATTCGTCAGAGATCAAATTTTTCAGACGACATTTCTATCGTGATCGTTGGCTCCAAAAATCCAATGCATTCCAAGGCTCGTTTTTCCATCCAAGCGATTGTTGTTTATACTTCGTACGTCAAGGGTCAAGCTGTGACTTTTTACACAGCCATAAAGCCTCATTACCTGAAATGTAAAGTAACGTCTCGTCATCGTTGTGGCCAAAACAAACTTGATCGCCGAACGAGTTCACGGATAAATGGGTTCAATTTTTTTTTCCATTTTCTTCAGTATGTTTATCGAAATACGGAAAAATTTTCGGTATTATTTGAGTGACTTAGTCATCAAGAATAATCAAGATTGTAAGCGTGTTTGGTGATGTGTGTCACATATAGAAATACATGATAAAAAATATATGTATATATTTAAATATAAATATTGTACAGTATTATTATTATAAGTTTGCCTGCTTTTAGGTTCCGACACATACGGGTGTTTCTGCACCTAGGTGTCTACTATTGAGTTTTATGGACATACCAAACTAAATTTATATATAGTATCGTACCTGGTTAAGAGTAGTTATGTACAAAATGTGAATCCTAAAAGTTGAAATAAATTGAAAATAAATTGAAATTGAATTTTGACCTTCGGGTACGTTTCTATAGCTGCCCAATTTAAAACCAGTCCATGGAATAGACAACGTCGCAGCGCTCTGCCGTACAAAGGTAAAACCTAGTAATCCGTTTTTCAGAAGTTTGCAGGGGAGCGAATAATACTTTAAGGTATCGCCATAAGAATAACGATAAAACTAGATTTTTGTCTTATAACTTATAAAGGGTTTTTTAGCATGCTTTTTTTGTATTTTGACTTATTTTTCTCCTATATACAGTATTTTTAAAAATATAGGACTTACTACTTTTTTTCTAAAAGAATAATGACCATTTACAGTGGAAAAAATAGTATGTCGAGTTACTATTTATATATTAATAAAAAATTAGGGCTTTACATGAGAAAAACGGTGTAAAATATTTTACTAGCTTTTCCCATATGTATAGATTACCAATAATTCTTTTTTTATTTTGCATATCTTCTTCTACAATGTTTTTCCATTTTAAATGCATTTACTGACCTATTGGCGGGAAAAAACGACCGTTGGATAGCCTTGCTAGGTTTTTCCGTTTGAATATTTGTTTAGATCAGTTCCATTTATTTAATCGGCTGGCTGAGTAGTAGTAACATCGCGTGGGACGGGTGGTCGTTAAGAGTATGGTTTTATGTGTTTTTAGTAGTGTTTTATTAATAAATAAAATAAAAACCTGTTTAAAAACAGTTTGAATGACAATATAAAAAACATGTCTTCCAGGGGAAAGTTATTAGTGGCCCTATCCCAAAAAAAATGTCATATTAACATCATTAAGGAAACAGTCAATGATCCAGAAAAGACGTAAGTTTTATTTTAGGTTTTGCATGAATTCTATTTGTGTCTATATAGAAGAATTAGTAACTACAGTACAATCTCGTTAATCCGAATACCAGGTTGTCAGACCCTATTCGGATTATCGAATTGGTCGGATTAACGAATGTATACAATAAAACACATATGTAATTGTGTTTAGGTCACTATATTTTTTATTTATATCAGGTACTGCAGCTTTTCCAGTGTCACATTTAAAATAATGCTGGAAAAACTAATACCGCCGTCAATAGCAGTCTTTTACACTCTTATACTCTTACACTGAGCGGGATACTGTAATTCTTTCGAGTAGGGGTAACACGTTTTTCCGTGTCTGCGTGCGGATTGCCGATGCGACGCGACGTTCGGACTACCGCTTCATGATTTGACCGTTCGGATTAGCGTATGTTCGGATTAGTATAACTTGAGAACCACCGCCCTGATCACAATTATACCATACTTAGCACCTGGTATATTTATTTTAGGCTAGCAGCTAATACTGCGCACGGGCAAAAATGGAAAAGAGACAATCAGCAGAGATTGTAAATCTGAATACAGTTACATCAATAGCTGCAGCTAATATAAAGAATATTTTTTCTTGCACAGAAAATTTCGAAAATACTATGTTTGGATCTCCTCTTCCAGAAAGGTATACAATTTTATGATTTGTAATTTAAAGCTATCTCAAAATTTATTTTTAGGGTGGGAAATAAGTCTTTTGTTATATCTGAAAGTCACTTGACAGACAAGGGAATGGAACCTGATGATATTGGCGGGAAAAATATAGTTAACGCAATGGAAATGGAAGGATCTGTTTCAGACCATGACAAAGTTCTAACAGAGTTACAACCACTTATTGATCGTAAGTTTAGTAGGTTCTTTAAGCTGCAAAATGTAAATATTTGGCAGAATTATTTTGAATTTTATTAGCGAGATCATTTCCTCAAAATGAATTAATTTTTGCTAAGATGTATCATGTATGTTTTAAGTTTTGGCGGCTACTTTTACTATTTTTTTAGAAGAACATCGAATTGACAGTCCTTTTGATGACTCAGATATTGACCCAAATTACGACCCTGCAGAAGAAATTAGCACACGTGCTGGAAAACGAAAGAAATTATTTTTTAAAACTCCTACATCTACTCTCAACTCAGGTAAAACATAATAGTCACGTTATATAAATTTATACAACGAATATATATTTTTTTTCATTTTAGGCACAGACAGCGAGGATGACATGAGGGTTAACAATGGGAATGACCCAGCTGTTTGTGAAAATGAAAAGAAGAATATTGAAAATATTGATGTTAAAAAGGAAAAGAAAAATAAAAGAGCTCGAACAGAAAAAGAAAAAAGTGAGAGAAATTTAAATAAGTATAAACTGCTTCCAGTATGCAACTGCAAAAGGAAATGCTTTCAATATTTTACGAATGAACGGAGACAAGAAACTTGTGAGAGCTTTTGGAAAATGAACTTTGGAGAGAGAAGGCAGTACCTGAGTGGTCATGTGAAACGAAACGATATTAAATATAGAAAGGTAGGAAGCAACAACAACAGGCAATGTTCTCTAAGTTATAGTATGACACAAGAAGACGGTGTCGAAAAGCAGGTATGTAAAATGATGTTTCTGCATACTCACGGCTTAAAGACAGATGGTATGATTACCGAATTAAAACGACAACAAAATATATCCCAGGGATTAAATGTTACCACTGATAATAGGGGAAGATCAACTCCACTCAACAAAAAAGACTCTGCTACTTTTAAACAACATATTAATTCATACCAACCACAAGTATCCCACTATAACCTCTCACACGCTCCAAACCGCAGATATATACTCTCAGACTTAAATGTAACCCAAATGTGGAAAGATTTCTGCGAAAAATATGAAACTGTTTCATATGAAACATACAGGCATGAATTCAATCTCGAGAATATTGGATTTGATCAACCTACTCAAGATGACTGCGATATCTGTATAAAATGGAAAGAACACGAAAAGGCGTGTAATAAAACTGATGAAGTTGCTGCTTGTTCTGACTGCATAACCTATGATATTCATCACGAATTATACAAGGAAGCAAGAGCTGCATATCAAGCTGATCGTGACGGACAATTTGATAAATCTTATAGACTCTACTCTGTAGACATGCAAAAAATATTGCTATTACCAAAGATGTCCTTGAAGTCTTCAGTTTTTATCAGCAGATTGGTTATTTTCAATGAAACCTTTGCAGCTTTAAACAAGCCATTTGAGAATATCTGTGTATTGTGGCACGAGGCCATTAGTGGCCGAAATGCTAAAGATGTTGCTTCTAGCTACTGCGCAATCATGCAGCGAACATCTGCTGATATTAGACATTACATATTTTGGTGCGATAACTGTAGCGCGCAAATTAAAAACTGGAAGTTATACACATCACTAACGTGCATCGTTAATGCCGAATGGGGCCAAACATCAATAACACTAAAGTATTTCGAAGTTGGGCATACCTTTATGAAGGCCGACACCGTACATGGACAGATCGGTAAAGCATGGAAGAAAAAAAAACAATATTTATGATATTCATGACTTAAACGAATTGATACTTAAAACTTCTCGACAAAATAAAACTTTATTACTGAATTGCGAAGACTTTTATCAGTTTAAAGAGGGCTGTCGACAAAGACGCAAAAAAAAAAATGAAGAACCATATTTTCCAAAGCTCTGCGATGTAAAAGTAGCAGAGTTCAGAAAGGGCTCGAAAAATATGTTCTATAAAAAAAAAGGCACACTGACAGTGAGTTCTTTTCTCTCGATTTTATAAGGCCGAAATTTGATTTATCAATGCCTGAGACCAGGCAATCTAATAGAGGTGTCAATGATACAAAAAAAACAGAAAATACTTACCGATTTGGTCTCAAAAATGCCAGCTGTAAAACGTATTGGGAAAATTTGCAAACATCAAAAAATTCATCCGATCTTCTTTCAAATCAAAATTAACAGGGGTCAAACATATACCTATATTTGACCATAATATTACTAGATTTAATTTAAGTACAATATAAAATAAATTCTGTTGTTTTTAGGTTATATGGATTGTATTAAAAACTGTTTCTTTGTCGTTCCTTTAGTTGGTATGTTTTGATTTTTATCTGTAGAAGGTGTTTCTTTTATATATTTGACGTTTCGTAAAAGGCAATGTTAAAACTACTGTGAGTTGTGTTCCTATTTGTTTTTTGTAATAAACATTTTTAAATTAAGATATTGTTTATCTATATTTAAAAAAAAAACTCCAAAATACTAACTTGGTCCTATTTATTATTCCTATGTAAATAGACATATTATGTTTTACCAATTGCAGCGAGCATATCCATTTTTATCCCTTTAAAATGGAAGAACTTGGCAAGTTGATACACTAACTTTGCACAGAATTTAATTTTAATACAAAAAGATGGAAATCTCTAGTAAGTTGTTATGCAAGATTTTTCCGTTGTAATTTATGATAGTTTGTTTTATGAATACAATAGTAAAACATTCATGCTAGTTTTTTCCGTTTTAAACTGGGCTTGCTACATACTTCCTTTGGAAAAGGTCTGATTTTTGGACTTACTAGAAAATTCCAATGGCTGTAAAATATTTGTTTTTTGAAATTCAGTCCCAAACGACCTATTCCCACAAAGGGAAAATCTAGCAGATTCTGATGGTGCTAAAACCTAATTTTGACCATAAGTGACTTACTAGGTCTTACCTTAGAACGGCAGCGCTGATACCAGTTAAGATCTTGAGACGTAAAGTTCTCCATGTAATATGAGTTGGTCTCACAACTAAAATGATGAACGGGCTCGAATGCTAGGGTAGGTTTGCGTGGAAAGTCACACATTACGACATATTTGCAACAAGGCTCGGGTTTAAACGAATACGGGGTACCAAATTTATGTGTCCAAATGTTAGCGGCCAGTACGCGCATAAAATAACGATTACTTTGATTTACCTCAATTTTCCTTTGGCAATATGTGTAACGCCCAGTTCCAAAAAAAATACAAACCTAATTTACATAAATCTACAACTTCACAATCGGTGGTACAGCCTTTAGTGCAGGAACAATGGCGGCCCCCAGCTTTTAGACAGTGGAGAAGGGTCGCGATGAGTTATAATGCCTGAGCGCCACGCGGTTAACTTATCGCTATGCCCTGATGCTGGATCTGCAGTGAGATTCGACCAATACCCACGAATTGCTCTCCTCCCCGCTGTAATCTATTGAGAAAACTCGGAACGGGAAACAAATAAAAAAATACCACCGCAATTAATCAAAAATAACAAGTGTATATTCCGTATTGGTGACCATACTTTTGAATTAAATAAGGACTAATAATTGCTACAAGAATAATTTCTTGTATTTGTAGCTATGACAATTAATATATAAATATACTAAAGATGGAATATTAAAAGTAACGGTTTAAAAATTAAGCAGTACTTTATGTTATATCTACGGCGCCCTATAATTACGAAGACGTGATCACGTGTCGTTTGCATGCCCTTGATTGGTGCTATCAACCTATGCGGTACAAAATTATGATAACTTCTTCTACTTCTACACTCTAAATAACACTAATCAATAAGCGAGAAGTTAACGTGCGCAGAGCTAGCAATTATAAATCATTTCAAGCTTTCATCTAGTTCAAGTACACAGTAAAAAAAATCTCGTGTATAGTAGTTACACGACAGAGTGGTAAACGCGTTGTGTGTAAAAATTGTACACCATTATTCGTAAAGTGCCGTCCTCTTAACCAACACGAATTTGGTAAAATGATATTTTACACAATACAGTGTTAAATCAAGTTTTGTCCTGGTTCCGTGTTACTCTACACGAAAATGGGTAATTTTTTACACCACTCTCATTACATGTACACCAAAAATGTATAAATTTACACGCTAGGACGAACGGTTATACACCCAAGAGTGTGTCGGGTTGTTTGTTACGCGTCCTTTGCCTTCCCTTGTATAAGAGTCCATATTGTTTTCAATCCTCGTGTTGGTTACAACTATAAAAATGAGTGCTGGTCAGAGTTATATTAAAGAGAGATCCTATGGCGCTCGGAGAACGGTGTGTGTGAAGATGTTGATTGACGCGGTTCTTGAACAGTTGTAGGCTGTAATTAGGGGGAAACAGGAGTCCCTGGAGTGAGTTTAACAATGATGCATTGCGCCAGACAAAGGAGTTCTTGTAAACGATGTTCTGGGTGTTTCCAGTTGTATGACGAATCGGTGCGCTCTTGCCGTCTGATAGGTGTTGCTTGTAAGTGAAATTATGTAAATACATACAATAAAATGTGCTTGTAAGTTAAAATATGTAAATACAATAAAATACTATACTATAAGACGGCACTTTCGTTAGCAAAATCTATAAAGATACCAAAAGCTACTTTATATTACATTTTTATATATACAGGAGACCCACAAAAGCGTGATAGGGATCAAATAACATTTTTTAAACGGAACACTCGTCTTATAGTTGGTCCATATACCATCCATATACCGTTTAATTTATTTTATATAATAAACAAGATTCAGAAAAAAAAACTTTTTATTCACCTTCCTAATTCCTACCACCTTTATGTATATAAGTATAAATTACCAAGCATATAAATAGGTTACACGATTATGTGTACACTAACACGATTCGGTGTATTCTAATTAACACTGTTTTGTGTAAACTTTACACGAATACATTTACTTGAACACGCACGTTTACACTGTTGTGTGTATATTTAACATAGCTTAGTGTAAGAGTTACACGATATGGTGTATTATTTTTAACACTTTTTCTGTACATTGTACACGCTAGTTCTCGTCAAATTTACCAAAACTCTTGGTGTGAAATGTACACAAACTGGTGTGGCCTTATATAGACCACTTTTCGTGTAAAATTTTCCATGAAATTTTTTACTGTGTATACTAGAGATTAATGTGAGTAAAATATTCACCTATTAAATAGTATCCGTACCAGAGGTAAAGCTATATGATTACGCGTCCATACGCTATGCTTATATGCGAACAGTTCCAAAAATATTTATAATATACGACGCTGAAAAGAAGTAAAACACGTGATCAAGACTACGCTGAAATGAATTAATAACACGCCAATACTATCCGGATTAGCTGGATAATCCAGTATACCTATGCTAATTATTGAGAATAATTCCAGTTACTCCCAAATAACTCGAAAGTAGCTATATTGTAGCCAAGCACCCCCTTTTAATCACTTCGATCATTAAATAAATTCACCCGAAACTTTAATTGATATAGCTCTAAATCACCAATAAAATAAAACGCAATAAAATGAAATAAAATAAAAGTCCCAAAATATACTATATAATATCCTAAACTAAGACTTATCTGATAGGTTGTCAAGCCAACAGTGAGTTCATCCAGGATCCAGGTGTTCGTCAAATCACTGGAGCGTTAAGGCAAAGTTTACAGAATATAATATAAGTTGGGTCACTCCGCGCGGCGTTCAAAACACCCTTCTCTCTACCCCGCCTGGCCGATACACCGGTGGCAGTCTATCGTTCGACGTCGACTGATACGCTGTGAGCCAGAATCTGTTCTGCAGTAATCGTGTGCTTTTTTTATAGTGTGTCCCTAAAAAGGTGGTTAATTATGTCTGGTAATAACATTTGTTCAGTGGATAATTGTGGTAGTAGGATAAAAGGCGAGTTATCGTTTTTTAGATGTCCAAAAGATCAGGGAAGGTATGTGTATTAGTATAAATCATATAGATAGGACTATTTTATTTGTATTTTATTTAAAATATATTAAACTTTTAGATGTCTAGCTTGGAAAAGTGCTTTGGGATTCACTGGGTTTCATAAATTTGCTAGTTATACGCCGGAACAATGTCAGAACCGTATAAGAGTTTGTGCTTTGCACTTCAAAGATGAGGATTTTTCAAACTCGCATTCATTCATATGCGATTCCTTCTATGGGATTACCCAGTGAACCTGCTAGAGAAGGTAAATTCTAACATGTTTTCTGTTGAAAAACGTGAATAAAATTACCTAATGTGTTATAAATTTCAGGCTGCAGTCAAAAAATCACAGTTCAGACCATTGAATCTTCTGTTCAAACAGAACATGTTGAATTTAAAGAACGACAACAGCTCGAAGGTACGTTGGTGATTACATACTTTGGTAAAAAAATATTATTTTTATAAACATATGTTTCTTTGGCTTGGCTTTACTGAATTTAATAAATTGTCTTGTAAAGAAAGGACATAACGCATTTTTGAATAGTACCCACGGTAGTACGGATCGTTTTATTCTCTCTCTGCCGCTATAGCAAAATAGTCTGTCTATCCGATATGAATTCGAACACAAAAAATTGTTAAATTTAGAGAGTACCGTCATTTACAACCTAGCAATATAGTTTTATGGTAGGTAGGGTCGGTACCTACCATAAAACTATATTGTTGATCTCTTTTTCTGCACGGGCGAAGGATGGTTCTTTGAGAAAACAATGCCGATTATGCTATTTTAAATAGGATTTTTGTAAATGTCTGTGTCTTCTATACTTAGGTATTTGATTTTATATCGGATAGACATACCAGTAAATTCCATTTAAATATGCATGGTTTCATTAATGACGTGCAACGGTTTTTCTTTTGTATTTTGTATACAATGATCGATCTCTTTTCGCACCATAAAATAAAGAATATTCAATGGCCAAAATTTTGGCAAAAAAATATATAGTCTATACCTTTTTCAGAACCGGAGATATTGATTAAAATAAACTGAAATGCTGTTATGTACTTTGGTTTTTTCCGGTGTTTCTAATATAATATTTGGTGATTTTCTTGCCCAATATGTTTAAATAATCAGAAAGGCATAAGACTTTTCACTAAAAGAATTACTTTTTATTATAATAACCAATTTTAATAAAGTTAAGTATTATAATAAGTATTTAAAATATGCCATTTAAAATCGAAAATAAAGAGTAGGCTCTGAAAAAGAAAATAGTGGAATTAAAATGACAGGTTATGTCATAAAAACAAAAAATACATGATATATCCTGCCATTTCAAATCACCTGCTTTATTTTAGGTTTTAAATGGCGTATTTTTAATACTTATTATATTAAATGTATTATGCCTATTACAATAAGATGTCAAAAAAGAAATTTGTATTTCTTTATTTTTGCATTGTAATTCCTATGATGAAATGAGTATGCCAGTTATATACAAAAATTTAACCCAGAAGCTCTATCTCTATTAGTCGTTGATATATTATAGCCGGTGAAAATTCTTATTTGCCCAACCGGTACCTATTAAAAATAAAAACATTCTATAGTACAAAATCATGAGAAAACTTAAAACAAAAATCCAATCTACTTTTTTAAATAAAAGTTCAAGAAGATTAATTCGTTTTCAGATGCAGCTACTCAAACATCTGTAAAACTTTCATCACAGACGCCGAGAAAAGTTTTATTGAAGGATAGTGTGAAAACCTTGGAACAAACAATCAAAAGTCACAAATGTAAAAGAAGTCTTGAAACTGAGTTAACTCTGGAAGACGTTGTTCAATTTTTGGACAAAAATTATTCTGAAGAATCAGCCAAACTTCTAATGAGCCAAATGACTTTACTTAATAGAGCGCCAAAAGGTTCCAGGTATTCCGAAGAGTTTAAACAATTTGCATTGAGTGTCTACTTTCTGGGTCCAAAGGCTTACAAAAAATTTTCAACTTTGTTCCGTTTACCATCGAAATCTACATTACATCGCTTTACGCAACATTGGGTAATAAATCCTGGCTTTAATAAGTTTGTCTTTGGCATCATTAAGTGTCGAGCAAAACTTTTAACAGAAAGGGAAAAATCTTGCATTGTGTGCTTGGATGAAATGTCCTTAAAATCTCATCTCTTCTATGACATATCTAAAGACAAGATTATCGGTTTTCCCACTATTGATAAAGGCATCCCGGAAATTGCGGGCAGTGCATTGACAATAATGGTTAGAGGTATAGCAAGCAATTGGAAACAACCTGTTGCTTACTTTTTTCATAAAACATCCGTGTCTGCTGATGATCTTAAGGATATTTTATTTGAAACTGTGCGAAATTTACGTGAAATAGGTTTAAATGTGCTTGCCGTAGTTTCTGACCAGGGTTCAAATTTCCAGAAATTGGTCAAAACTACTTTAAAACTAACAGAGGAGAATCCCACATTTTTTATTGACCATTCAAAACTTGTGTATTTATTTGACATACCGCATCTACTTAAATCAACACGAAACAATTTTTTTTCGTATATTTTTTCATTAAGCGACGGTGAAACTAAAAAAGAATTTTTGGAATCGATGTTTAACTTGGATAAAACTCGCCAGTTCAAACTTGCGCCTCGATTAACAAATGATCATATTTACCCCAACAACTTTCAGAAAATGAAAGTTAAGTTGGCAACCCAAGTATTTAGCCACTCAGTAGCTGTGGCTATGCATACATACATAGAATTTAATGTTTTGCCTAAAGATGCCATTCCAACAGCAAATTTTATTTCGAAAATGAATGCATTTTTTGATCTTTTAAATTCAAATAATTTAAAAAGTTTTCAAGCTTTCATGGCAACTGAAAAGCAACTAAATTTATTGCATGAAATGGACAATCTTTTTCAAAATTTAAAAGTCTTGAATTTCGATGGAAAAAATGTTACAAAACAGCTAAAATTTATTTTTGGATGGAGACTTACCATCAAATCCATTTTTCTGTTATGGGAAATGTTAGGAATACAGGGTTTCAAATATATGTTTACCCGAAATCTTAACCAAGATTGTATCGAAAACTTTTTCGGACAGATAAGAAATTGCTGTGGCAATGCCAAGAACCCAACGCCCATACAATTTTGTCGGGCGTTTAAGAAATTATTTGCGATAAAGTATTTTGATAATGTCGAAGGTGCTAACTGTACAGATGATGCCACTGACATTTTGTTAAATATAACACCCGAATTCGTGAAAACTTGTAATGATATCTTACCTGTAGATACACGTTCATATACACCTCTACGAGTTTTCACGAATGATTACAGTACTTTAAGAAGTCCGGAGGGAAATGCGCTGGTTTATGTAACAGGCTATATTTTAAAAAAATGTTTAATTCAACACTCTTGTGAAATATGTATAGATTTTTCAACTAATAGGAATACCATTTATGATGCGGAGCTCTTATTCTGCAAATTAAAGGCATTTCAGAGTGACAATTTTGGTCTGACTGTACCTTCTACAGATATAATTGAATATGTATTGAAACTAGAAAGTATTTTTATTTCAAAATTTAATCAATTGGCGTCTAAAGACACACTTAAAAGATATAAAAGCATATAAAAGTAGATTCTAACTGATTTAAATCATTTCGATAATGAGTCGCTTTAGCGCTTGTTTTGGCGAATCCGGTAGTATGACATCATAACTTTCTAGTACTTTGTCACAAATAGGGACGCTTCTGGCAACATAGTATGTTGGGCCGGCGCGATGTTAATTCTGCTAGCCTCGTCATTTTCGGAGCAAGCCAATTTTGTCTTTATGTGATCTTGAAGGAACCAGTAGGTTTCAGTGCCGAGCTCTCGAAATTGGGAATTTTCGTTGAGATACTGATATTTAGTGTGAAATATACAGTGCCCTAATTAGGGGATTATTCAACGAAGCCCTTGAGCAGAATTGTGGTCGTCGATGGTTTCTCGTCTGATGGATGATTGTAGATGAAGGAAGATTTGTAGATTCGACCGCCCGCACCCACGTTTGGGGATTTGATTTTCGAGAGCTGCCACACACTTGAACCCCGTTTAACATCTAAAGGTATGTTGTTTGAGTAAATTTGATACAGATATTGTTTTGATCTGTTGTTTGTTGAGGTTCCGTACCTGTTTCCTTCATATTTTGGCTTGATCAGCGTGCTAATTTACCCTATTTGTTTCAGGGGTTTTCCGTTTTCCTGTTCCTGTTTTTTTCCGGATTTTTGGAATTTTATTTTTGGATTATTGGTTTTTATGGGCCTTCCATTGTCCTCTTACGTTCCGGTTTCCTACCTGGGTTTCGAGACTGCATACTGAGACTCCTCTGACAACACGTGGTTTCGGAGTAACCATCAATTGACTGCGTGTCTCGCTGTCTGATTCAAGCCTCAACGCATACGGAGTGTGTTTCCTCGACCTTGACGCTCCAGTGATTCGACGAACACCTGGATCCTGGATGAACTCACTGTTGGCTTGATAACGTATCAGATAAGTCTTAATTTAGGATATTATATAGTGTATTTTGGGACTTTTATTTTATTTCCTGTTTATTATTGTGTTTTATTTGATTGGTGATTTAGGGCGAATTAAATTAAATTTTCGGATGAATTTGTTTAATGAAAGTATTGATGGTATGACTTGATTTAAAATATAGTTACCTTCAAGTTCTTTGGGAGTAACGAATTATTCTCAATAGTTAGCATAGGTATACTGGATTATCCAGCTAATCCGGATAGTTTTGGCGTGTTATTAATTCATTTCAGCGTAGTCTTGTTCGCGTGTTTTACTTCTTTTCAGCGTCGTATAATATAAATATTTTTGGAACTGTTCGCATATAAGCATAGCGTATCGACGCGTAATCATATAGGTTTACCTCTGGTACGGATACTATTTAATAGGTGAATATTTTACTTACATGAATCTAGTACATTAATTTGAACTAGCACGTTAACTTCTCGCTTATTGATTAGAGTTATTTAGAGTGTAGAAGTAGAAGAAGTTATCATATTTTTGTACCGTATAGGTTGATAGCACCAATCAAGGGCATGTAAACGACACGTGATCACGTCTTCGTATTCATAGGGCGCCGTAGTTATAACATAAAGTACTATTTAACATTAAACCATTACTTTTAATATTCCATCTTTAGCATACATTTTTATATTAATTGTCATAGCTACATATACAGGAAATTCTTGTAGCAATTATTTTCTTATTTAATTCAAAAGTATAGTCACCAATACGGAATATACACTTGTTATTTTTGTTTAATTGGGGTGATATTTCTTTTTGTTTCCCCTTCCAAGTTTTTCAATAGGTTACAGCGGGGAGGAGAGCAATTCGTGGTTATTGGTCGAATCTCACTGAAGATCCAGCATCAGGGCATGGCGATAAGCTAACCGCGTGGCGCTCAGGCATTATAACTCACCACGACCCTTCTCCACTGTCTAAAAGCTGGGGGCCGCCATTGTTCCTGCACTAAAGGCTGTACCACCGATTGTGAACTTGGAGATTATTGTGAAGTTGGATATTATTGTAAACTTGTATATTTATGTAAATTTAGGTTTGTATTTGTTTGGGAACTGAGCGTTACAATCTGTATCAAAATTACTCAAACAACATACATTTAGATCTTAAACGGGGTTCAAGCGTGTGTGGCAGCTCTCGAAAATCAAATACCCAAACGTGGGTGCAGGTGGTCGAATCTACAAATCTTCCTTCATCTACAATCATCCATCAGACGAGAAACCATCGACGACCACAATCCTGCTCAAGGGCTTCGTTGAATAATCCCCTAACTAGGGCACTGTATATTTCACACTAAATATCAGTATCTCAACGAAAATTCCCAATTTCGAGAGCTAAGCACTGAAACCTACTGGTTCCTTCAAGATCACATAAAGACTAAATTGGCTTGCTCCGAAAATGACGAGGCTAGCAGAATTAACATCGCGCCGGCTCAACATACTATGTTGCCAACAGCGTCCCTATTTGTGACAAAGTACTAGAAAGTTATGATGTCATACTACCGGATTCGCCAAATCAAGCGCTAAAGCGACGACTCATTATCGAAATGATTTGAATCAGTTAGAATCTACTTTTAAATGCTTGGTGGGAATATATAACCCACGCGTTATGCGGCAGTCTAAAATTACAATCAACACACGCCACTAATAGCATTATGCCAAATAAAGCATTAACTTGGCAACCGTGTCGACCGTGAAGACCACGCGCTTGTCCATGGACCTGTCAAATTATACCGCGAAAGTTACCCCCCACAGACCATATGAAACATAGAACACTTTCCTTGTCGTATAGCTAAATCCTACAGTAAATGCAACACGAATTAGAGTGGTTCTCAAGTCGATTTCGACGGACGAATCCGATGCGATTTCCACCGGTCGTGGAGTCTATGGTTTAAATCCGAAGTGACATAACATCCTTCTAACAAACGTCAATGTTTCATTCCCAAAATGAAAATATTCCGTAATCACCTAAGCAAAGCAATATATTAACAAGTATAAATCAACGAGAAAATTCCCACAGAATGACCATCAAGTGTACAAAAAGTAAGTTATAATTACATTGCTAGATATCCCTAAATAACTTTAAAATATAACTCGGCATGCATTTTTTTATGGCAGTGGCACACACACTAAAGGGAGACCCTATGGCGCTCGACGAGCGGTGTATATGCGAAGATGTTGATTGACACGGCTCTTGAATAGTTGTAATTAGTGGGAAACAGATGTCCTGGGAGTGAGTTCCACAGTGATGCAGTGCGCCAGACAAAGGAGTTCTTGTAAAGCGATGTTCTAGGTGTTTCCAGTTGTACGACGAACTGGTGCGCTCTTGCCGTCTGTCGTGACTGTCTGACAGGAGGTGCCAGGGGCGGGATGAGGCGGACCAAACATTAAATTCAGAGGAGGAAGCATTAAATTTCAGAGGAGGAAATTTGTTAATTAGATATAAAGAAACACCTATTTTATATCCAAGCGAAATTTAAATATATATTTTTTTATAAATAAAATGGCAAACAATATTGATACAGAATTATATATAATTATATTATTTTATATATTTGTATCTATTTTTTTAATAGGAACAATATTTAGTATAATATTTCTAACCAGATGGGGTGATTATGTTAAAACAAAATATATAAAAAAGTCAAATTAATAAATTGGACTATTGGATTTTTAATGTATTCTTAAATTCTGTTTTTTGCTTCTCCTTCAATATATATTTTTACTGATCTTTATTATAAAAAAAAAATAAATTATTTTAATTATTAATAAAAAATGAATTTTTATATTTAAATATAATAGTATAAATAGAAAAAAAATGGAAAACATTAATAATTTTATTAAAGAGGAATATGATCCAATTCAAGATTTTATATATATCAAAAAACAAACATCGAAGATATTTCTAGCTTTGGTTATCTTGTTTTGTTAAGTATATTTAAACAATTAAAAAAAATTAATTCAAAAAAATTAGAATGCAAATCAAATGACTTATATAATAAATTTACCAAAGGTTTGAAAGGAAGAATATGGGTAAGTAAAGATTTTGGATCTGTAACATATCCTCAACTACAATTAGAAAGATTTAATATAATTATAAGACTTATTGATAAAAACAAAGAAACAACTTTGAAATAACTTTTTATTGTTTTTAAGTTAATTAGCAAATATAATTTTTATTATGAAGATTCTGAAGATGAAACAACTGATGAATTTACAGATATTAAAAATATTATCGATGATAAAAAATTTTTAGTTGCATATTATACATTTGATAATAATTATTTTTAGTTAAAACAAATAAATAAAGATGATTTAAAGGTAATGGAAACATATTACATTGATCTTAATACGGAAAACTTTTTAATAAAGACAGATACAACGATTAATGTTCATGAATTCAAAAATATCAATGACTACATTTATGGATATTCTGAATGTATGTAAAACAAATTTAACAAATTTTGAAAAAAAAAAGATAATAAATTAAAGTGATAACATTGTTTCAAAATGTTAAAAATAAAAGAAAATCCATTAGATCCTATTTTACACAAATATACATTTGTATCTAAAGTTGCTAAAGGAAGTAATGGATGTATTTTCCGTATAAACGATAAAATAACAAATAAAAAATATCTTTTAAATTTAATGAAACCAATTTATGAAAATATAATTAGAGAATATAGTATAATTATTACACTAAATCATGAAAATATTATAAAAATAAAAGATGAATTTATTAATGTTGACAATTCTTTAGGATTCATGATGGAAGATGGTGCCACACCTGTTAATCAGATGCATTCTATTATTAACACAAAACCACAGGTGGAATCTTTACTTTTAAAAAATTTACTTTCTATACTCAATTACCTTAATAAAATTAAAATTGCTCATCATGATTTAAGATCTAGTAATATTGTTTTCGATGGAAATGTTTTTAAATTGATTGATTTTGGGATGGCTGAAAAATATGGATCAATGTTAATTTATACTAGTTTTAATAGAAGTATGTTGATAGCAGAAAAATTAAACCCACAATCTGAAGGTCACATGTTATCTGAATTGGATAACATTAACTGTTTAGGATATTTTTTAATGGAAATAAATTAAATTAAATTTAAAGATGTTATTTTTAACAATTATAAAAATAAAAATGAAAATTTAAGGGTTAAACATTTAACTGTTGTTGAAAATAACATTCATATTATCAATTATCACACAAAAACTTTTGCTACACTAGAGTTTGATGACATAATTATAAATTTTCAAAATTAATTTTTTATTTAAAAATCTTTTTTTTTTAAATGAAGCTTCAATATATTTTCATAATCGTGTGTATATCGTGTTTTTGTTTTGTTTGTTTTCAATGTTTAGAATTTATACAAAATTATGAATATATTACAAAATTTAATGAAACATATTGTCAGAGGATTTTGGGCGCGTTCCCGCATGCGTGCTACTGAGTGGGATTACTGGCGGCGTTCCTCCTTGAGCTGGGGATTGTATATCAGATGGAATAACGACTCGCTTAATTCGAAACAAACTGTACATATATTGGTCTTCAGATGCAGGAAGGAATGCACTTAGAATGAAAACTATGACTGAATACAATTTACCAGAATGGCGTAAAACGCATGACCATTCGCTGAGGACTGACTGGACTCGACCTACTCGGCTCCCTTGAGTTTACTTTTAGTTTAAATTGTTATGAGCGTTATAATTCGTTTCAGTTATATCAGTATGCTTTAATTAGGTTTCACTTTACTTTTTCACTGACGTAACTATAGGGGAGGTTCGATCTTGGTTCCCAGAGAAGCGTTTGGCCTTAATTAAAAAGGAACTACTTAACCAGAAAGTCAAGATCGGGAGGTTGACCTTGGTTACCAGAAAAGCGTTTGACTTTAATTAAAAGGGAACTACTTAACCAGATAGTCAAGGTCGGGAGGTTTGACCCTGGTCACCAGAAAAGCGTTTGGCCTTAATTAAAAGGGAACTACTTAACCAGATAATCAGGATCGGGAGGATTTGAGCTTATTACAGGAGGAGCGTTTTGCCTTAATTAAAAGGGAACTACTCAACCAGAAAAGTTGTCGTCTACTTGATTTGTCCGTTCTTTTATACTAATATTTTAGATAATGTTAGATAATACTGATATTTGATCCTTCAATGTCAAGTATCAAGTGCAAACTCTGGACTGAGTGTTCTTTAGTTAATACGCTTTCTAGTTTACATATGCCCTCCTTCAACCAACATTGGTCCCCAATGCAAGACATCTTTTACGGTTAGAAAGTTCAAAATGGAAAAAAATCTGCTCAAAAAATAAAGACGTGCTTGAGAAAAGAAGTAATTAAATCCGTTATCTTAGAGACGCTCAAAAACTCATTTTTTTGATGAGTATGTTAAAAAAGGGGTGGAACTCCTCAAAATAATAACCAGCTGTCCTCAATGTTCGAATAGTCATATCGTTTTGTACCTACTTAAATTTAAGTTATGTATGAGCACTTGTCCCTAGCATAATTCGGTCCTGGATTCCAGCCAAAGGGTGTCGATCTACGTCCTTACTATATTAAAAATCTTTATCGGACTCCTTTTGACTATTGTATATCAGGACTCCATCGCCATTGACTAGGGAGTGCTTCCGGTACATGTAACAAATATATAAAGAATATAAGTGCTTAGTATTAACATTTTGTTTTCTATCTTAAAAAAACTCCCTCTGTCATTTCAATTTTTTCTCACCCGGTACTAATTATTATTTAAAATCATACAGCATATTTTTATTAACTGGTGCCTTAAACATATGCAAGTATCATATTATTTTTTAGTTGGTCTGCCGTGTATGTTTAGCCGAAATTGAACATTGCTGTAAATATTATTAAGAAACATATTGGTGTTAAAACAATCGAGAACTATTTTTGATACCTTGCATTTTTCCTGACCCAGTATCTCGTTATATACTGTATCCTATATATTTCTAATCATTTGTAAAAAAAAATTCCTTTGGTCGTATTTTTCTTTGTGTCTTAGAATTTAAAGTGTACATGATGGAAGTGCCCTGCCGTAAGTAGAAAAAAAATTGGTATAAGCCCTTAAAAATTTTTCCCTTTTTTGTTTTTCTTTTTTTTTCCCCCCCCCCCCCCCTTTCTTTCTCTTAAAGAGAGAAGATTCGTTCGCCCTACCGTAGGGAGGCCAGCCGTCCCTGCCGGACGTCCCCTTGGTAAGAATTAAAAAAAAAATCAATTGAACGGTGGGCCCATTAATATTTCTCTCCTCTTTTTTTTTTTGTAGCGCTTCGAATTTTCAATCATTTATTTCCGGGTGGTAAGAGACCAGACGTAGCCCCCGGAAATTCCAGCAGGGCACCAGCTCATATACGATGGTGTTATTAAGGGCCGAATAATTTTATTGACTGGCGTCGCCCGCCTCCGGCGACCGATACTTCATGTCTATTTTTAATTTATTATCGATACTAATTATTTCCATTATATTTATTAATATTTTTTCTCCCTCTATATATTATTCCCATATATATATTTATTTTACACTAATCATTGGTTTTTTATTTTTATCTTATAATATCGCCGGCTGATATTTCCATAAATTATAATACGCCTAATATTATATTCATAATGTTTGCATTATATCTAGATATTAGAATGTCATAACTTATGCTAAGATACGTATACCTACAAGTTTATATTTCAGCTATTGTCAGCGAATTCCAAGTCGATTGCTTGACTGTTTACTTTTTGAAACGTACATCGTAAAGGACTGTTCTCCTAGAAGCTACCGAGTCGTTACTACCAACGACTAGTCGTCAGTCGCTGGCCGCCAGTCGTATGTCTCGTTTGGGAGCAGACTAGCGTCCCCAGTCGCCACGAATAATAGTGTTTGTGTTTTGTGCATATTTATTTAAAGGATATCGGAATAGGTGTTAACAGGTATTATTTGTGTTTATTGTTAATATTTGTTGTATGTACATGAAAAAATATATTTTATATAATTTATACTACAATATTTGGAAAGGAATATTAATAATTGTAGGAAATAATGGATAGATACATATTCATTTTTATTGTTCTTTCCTATAGTAATGGAGGCATTTACCACAGAAGATGACGAGCAACTGATTCATGTTGTTAGCAAACATCCTGAATTGTATGATCCGAAAAATGAATCATATAAGTTGACGGTAAAGAAAGACGTTAAATGGAGAAGTATTGCGGAAATAATGAATAAAGAAGGTAAGATATTTGTGATACAATTTAATGAGGCTTTAGACATCAACTCATTCATTACATAAAAATCTAGGTTTGTATTATAAACCAAATTTGCTTATTTTGCCACTTGAGAGAGCCTTCGTTAGTAAAATAATCTGTAAAACGGCTTCGCACTTGAAAACTTTCAGTGCAAGCAAAGCCTCCTGTGCCTCTTAAAGGAATCATATTCTGAGTAGGAATATGAAAAGACATATCTTCTAACTTATGTTGTTTTATCTTCCCATTGCGGACATATTCATTGCGTAACATATTATGTAAACAACAAGAAGCAAAAATAATTAGATCCACTGTTGATGGTTTTACATTAATCGGGGTAAAAAAAATTCGAAACACATGACAAAGCACACCGAATGCATTTTCGGTAACGCGCCTAGCACGAGAAAGTCTGTAATTAAAAACTGCTTTGTTATTATCCTCCAATGTTTGTTTTTTTGGATAGGGTTTCATAACATTTGAATGAAGTTCAAAAGCATCATCACCTAGAATAACGTGAGGCAGCATAATATTTTTCGAATATGGAAGTAATGATGGTGCAGGAAAATTAAAGTTGTTTTCATAAATTGCTTTGCCAAGTTCAGATTTCGCAAAAATTCCAGCATCTCCTTCTTTCCCGTAGGATCCAATATCCACAACCATAAACTGATAATTAGCATCCACAATAGCCAACAGCAGAATGGAAAAATATTGTTTATAATTAAAAAAAAGTGATCCGCTTTTATCTGGACACATTATGCGCACATGTTTGCCAACGTTGGGAAAATGCCAAATGGCCCAAAATTCTTCAGCCTTTTGCTTTAAATTCAGTTCTCGTATAGGAGGAAGGAAAATTGGTTTCAGCTTGTCACATATACTTTTCAGTACTATTGGCACAAATACGCTAATATAGTTGTGACTTATTCGGAACGCGACCGCCAAAGATCTATCTATATGACTCTCCAGTTGCGAGAAACCTGTAACAAATAAATTCTCCTGTATATTGATTAGTTTAGGCAGTTATTCGGAAATCTCTAAATAAACGTATTTTTAGTTGGATCATGCAAAAGCCGTTGGAAAAATATACGTGACAATTATTACAAACAGAAAAAGAAAGAGACTCAAACAACGGGAAGTGCTAGCCAGGGAAACAGAAAAAGATATCCTTTATTGGAGCAGTTAAGTTTTTTAGAGGCGGTGTAACATGAACGACGGTAAGTGAAATGTTTTTACTTAATATCTAATGTCTAATATGTATTATTGTAGTGTTCTGACCAGCAATACAAATGCAAAAGTTGATCATAGTCAGGAAATTTTTAGTGGCAACTCTAATGATGAAGCTATGCATGAGACAATTAATTCGGAGTCTAGAGAAACTGTTAAAGAAATTTGTACTTCCAATTCAAAGTCCATGGATGACGGTACCGAGCGTCAAATTTCAAAAAGGAAGAAAGATTTTAGCTCGGCTATCCTCAAAGCACTTTAAAAAAGTAGTGATACATCAGAATATATAATTAAACAGCTTACAGCGTCTCCTCCTATGCAACCTGCATCTCCCGAAGATGAAATCGATTTACTCTTCAAGAGCTTTGCAAAGACCGTAAAAGCTTTTCCACCACTGTTAAAAGCCGAAACAAAGAGTAAGATTTTCCGAATAATATCGGATGCAGAACTACAGTTGCTGCATCCCCAGAAGGCTTCCAGTGGATTATCGACTTACTCTTATGATACTAGCCTTACTAGCACACCGCAGCCTTCTCCTTCTGCTTCTACCTGGGACCAACACGTTTCAACAATATCCGACACAGCCCAGTATTTCGGAAATTTTGAAGGGTAGCGTATTATATTTTTGTTTTACCTTAATTTAAAAAAAAAACAATTACTTGCATTAACAATGCACGTAGGAAACCGCGAAATTTTTTCACGGCATTTAGTTTTTGGTTAGAGTTATTTTGGGGAGTACCTAATAAATTTTGTATACCTATTTCTCTGTGTTTTATTTAAAAATTACCATTTCGGCTTACAACACCTTCAATAATATAGATTCCTAAAGCGTCTGAAACATATCTTAAGGCTAAATTTTATATATAATTCAGGAGGAAAAATAAATACATCGTTTTCTTCGTACCT
>JAEQML010061222.1:0-26035 GCA_016904865.1 Pissodes strobi | reverse complement strand
AATCGGTCGCCATTGCCTCGTTCGTTTTCTAGCACGGTGCACCGGGTCACCACTCGAGCAGGTGAGGTTGGCATTTGGGTAACATTGATGTACTGATGTTAACGCTACCCCTTACACCCCTATGTTTGTGTGCTCATACATGTGTTTATTTTTTCATCATTTGTCTATTTTATGCTGTTATCCTTTTCAAGATTGCATGTAGCTTTTAATTTCTTCTTTTCGATTATGATTATCGAACTTTCCAACTCTGAGTCGGTGATAACGTTAATACGGCCATCCTTCCTGGTTTTCTCTCTCTGGGTCCAGCCTTTTTCAGGTATTGAAACTGGAATTATTGCTTTGCGTGAAACGTAATTAGGGTGATTCGTATTGGTATCTGATGAACTATCTTCCTCTCATGGTCGGCAGATAGATATTCTGATTTGTCAAATATGCTACGGTTAACGGCATACAAGTCTGTTTTCAGAAATCCATTTTTGGTTTATAGGTGGTCTTGGTGGTAATGGTAAATAGCACTCTGTATGTAGGCTTTAGCAAATACTTCAGCTACATTAAACTGAGTAAATGCACGTTGATTTTAACTCATAAATATTGATTTTTTAAGAGGTTGCATTTTGTGTGACGTATGCGACGGCGGTAAGCTTAAAACTGCTACATAATATTCCTTGGCCAGCTTTAAAAACTCAAGATTTCTCGTATGGCTATTGTGCTCGTCCAGAATTAAAAGCACAGGATCCTCTTTTGACAATTTTACTTTTAAAAGAAAACCTTTAATCCAATCAATAAAAATTTAGGGGTGAATCCAGCTGCTTATATGATAGTGGTGGAGCACCATTTTCGAATAGAATGCTTATATTATTTCTAGGGAATATCAAAAGAACTGCGCCAAAAAGTCACCAGCGGTAATACATAAAACCGCGGTAATAAGTAAATAGCGCGCAGCTGACGTTATTGTCCCTACCTGTCGTTTGTCCTTCAAGGAAATATCTTTATCATACTTGGACTGCACGATACTTAAACCCGTTTCATTCGTGTTAAAGATCCTGGCTGGTGGAAACGTATGGTCATGCATTTTTGCCTCAAGGAGATCGAAAAATCTGTCAAAATTCTCCTTGGTGAATTCAAGAGTTCGATCTATTGAAGTTCTTGTTGGAGTTATTTTCGTCCAATCGACTGAAGATTCTTAGAAAATCTGTGTCCAATTCTGTTGGACACTGCTAACTGATATGACAATATTCTGAAGTAGGTTCTGGTGCTTCCAAAATGATGCGTTTCTATTTGTAACAAATGTTTTTCGACTTCATCTTCAAGTTCTGATGGAAACACAGGCTTTCTTCCTAATTTGGTTTTTGCGATTTGATAAGATGTATCCTACTTTTGACATAGCCAAAATAGTAAGGTTCTAGGAACCTGGAATTGTTTGACTGCTTTTAGATACCCTATTTTGTTCTCTCTTATCGTAACTACCACCTATATCTTCTCGTCAATTCAGAACTTTCTTTTCGAATTCTGGAAAGAAATATCTCTCATCTATGGCTACCTAATATGAAATATATTTAATATATGGAAGTTGCCTTAATATGGAATACATTCCATATTTGGAATTTTTACTTATTCCATATGAGGCACTAACCTTACATGAAATTATACTCTGTTTTCACAATGTTTTGATTGACTTTTATCTTCAATCGTTATCAAGGGAATATTGACAAAACTTCTTAAACTACTGTCGCCTCTGATCACCGAATCTATGTTGTTTGTCCCAAACATGTTATGCTTTTCCAGATTTTGATTTTTTTCCCTCTCTGGATGACGATTTTATGTTCTTTTGTTCATACGTTCATAGGTGTCTCCTATGTATCATTGATGGAAGTAAGGACATTCAAAGGATCAGGAATAAACTTATGCAATGCCCTAGTGGCTCCAGGAATTTCCAGCGGGTAGTAAAGGCAGCAAGTAATCATTTAACAAAAACGTATTCCCACTTTTGACAAATGAACGCAGCATCACGCCGAGGAAAAAAACAGCCGAGGAAAAACAAAGATGCTTGCCAAAATGCTTCCATCGCACTCGACTTTAAACGTTCCCCAAGGCAAGGCTCGCCCCACCATATCGAACATCAACACTACCATGGCAGAAATTAAGTTTCATCACCGTGATATTCGGAAAATCCTCAAATAACTAGATGCGCAAAAAGCATCAGTACCTGACGGAATTCCTGCCATCGTGTTAAAGAAATGCGCCAATGAACTAACACCCACTTTTTTCCAGATTTTATTCTTTGTCTTACCGAAAAGGGATTTACCCATCTTCTTGGAAAGTCGCTCGAGTGCAACCTGTTCCAAAAAAGGCAGGAAAACCACGCCTTGCTTCCAACAATCTCCAAAGTCATGGAAGGTGTAGTCAATAAGGCTCTATTCAAGTATTTTGAGACCAGCAGATTAATTAGCGATAACCAATACGGCTTTCGCAAAGAGAGATCGACAGGAGATATTCTGGCCTATGTCCCTCATATATGGAGTAGGGGAATTGAAAACTACGGTGAATCCCCAGCGATTTCGTTGGATATATCGAAGGCATTCCACAGTGTCTCGGTCAACAGCAATATGTCCTGGCATGACCACGTTGCTAACATCACAAAATCAGTCTCGCAGAAGCTTGGTGCGTTATTTCGCAACTAAAAACTGTATACACCGCAGCAGCTGTTATTGCTCAATAAAGCGCAAATAAGGCCATGCTTAGAATATTGCTCACACATCTGGGATGCCGCACCGAAGCACACCCTAAAGCTGCTGGATTCCCTTCAGAAGAGAGCTGTGCGTCTCATCGGTGATCCGGAACTGACCCGGGTTCTGGATAGTCTGGAACACCGCAGACGTGTGGCCGAGATAACCCTGTTTTACAGATATTTTTACGGCAAAGCCTGTCAGACAGTCACGACAGACGACAACAGCGCCCCCGTTCGTTGTACAACTGGAAACACCTAGAACATCGCTTTACAGGGACTTTGTTTGGCTCCTGCATCACTGTGGAACTCTCTCCCAGGACATCTGTTTTTCCAAATTACAACCTAGAGCTATTCAAACACCGTTTCAATCAACATTTTCGCGCACACATCGCTCGTCGAGTGCCATAGGATCTCCTTTTAGTGTGTGTGTGTGTGTCATTAACATAAAAAAATGAGTTGCCACACTTGTATAGTTATTTCGCAACACAATACCTACCTCTGGTATCTATAGTTTTACTTACCTGGTGTTAAGAGATCCACAAACAGGCATAATGATTTTACCAAGGATATTCACCAATCAATTTGCGACAAATATTACTTTGCATAGCAATATGTTTCCAATTGAAAGTACGTCTCTATTGAAGAAATAGAATACCACATTTTTATAGTTTATCTGGACGGAACATTAATAACAGACATTATCGATATTATCATTTGGCAGTAACATCAGAGAAGTAAAAAATTAAAAAAATGAGAGATATCTGTACTTTAAAACTAAAGTTTTCCGGGCTGTTAGGCCGTGGTCGATTTTGGTTTACTCCAAAGCTTTCAACTGCAGCTGCGGCAGTCATCTTCAGTGGCGCTGTGGTCGCGGGCGAAGTGTACGATGTGGCATCCGAGGTGGTACTGGTTCGGGCGACTGGAATTCCGAGTTCCGACGTAGTTATGACTGACGGACGGACCGAGGACTGAACGGTGGTATCACCCCGTCGGGCCCCTTCGGTTCTGTTCAGACTTCGATCTCTTGCGGGCCAAGAATCGGACTGGTTTTACGTGGATCCCAGAAAGCAATCCATATCGCGTTTATATCTCGACTTTTTCGGTATATAACTACTGATTATATATAGTTTGCTCTACTGGCTATATACAGTTTAGTAAAAACTAGCAGTTTTTGTCTTACTTTTTTAGTCTTCGGGGACGGAACCCCGACTTTTTACCCTTAACCATGGGCGAGTCTGATGATGGCAATGTGTCCATCGCGTCTAGCTCATCGCAGCTAACCCCTGATGAAGCGATATATGAGAAAACCCGCAAGATATACCGCCGTATGCAAAATTACTTGGAAAAATGCAAAACCTGCAGTTTTCTCATTGAACCCTTGCGCTCAATCACAAATAGAGACCCAAAAACTCTAATTATAGACTTAAATAGAGCCATAGACCACCTTAAAGCCGAACATGGCCTAGCAACATCGCGTAAAAAAGACGTAGCGAAGCCTAGAATTGATACAGGCAGAAAAAAGGCAAAAAAGGTTACATGCCAACAACTTTCGACCTTGAACGCCCAGGCCATGACCTCTACAGAGGCCATGGAGCATGAACCGACCGTAAAGGCTCAAATTACGGCCGAAATCACCCCAAATGCGACCAAAACTGATAAGGAGCATTCTCAACCTTCTGTGCTCCTGATACCTGACCAGAATGACGCCCCATTTAAAGTGCCCTTAAAGACCTTAGCGTTTAAGAGCCATGTAAGGGCAGTGCAACTAGACGTTGGAGGGCAAATAACCGTCCCGACTAGCAATAAATATACACCCCTATCAGACCTGGAAGACGACGCAGCGAGTGAAGCGTCGTCAAGCAGACTAGGCAGCACTAGTAAGCCCCGAAGAGCCACGGAGAAGCGAACTGCGAAACGTAAGGCCCACGTACTAGACAAATCGCCCCCGATTAAACAAGTTAGGACAAAACCACCCCCGCCTATAGTGATACAGGGTAAATTTCACAACCATAAGGCATTACAGGAAGACCTTAAAAAGCACCAGATCACAAAGTATACGCTCAAATACACGAAAAATACAGTGATCGTATATTGTGAGCAAGATAAAGATTGGGCTTTCTTGAAGAGAAGCCTTGATCAAGACGGCGTTCAGTACCATAGTTATGCCGAGAATAGCCAGAAAACAAAAGCCTTTGTTTTGCGAGGATTGGACGGCGAAATATCCATCGCCGATGTAAAACAGGAGCTCACGGACTTGTATAACATCAACGCCAAGAGCATATATTTAATGAAAAGAACGAGAGTGCCCTTGTACCTTGTAGTGCTTGATACAGGGTACACCCTTAAATGGCTAAATCAAGTGTGCCGTATTATACTTGATGTAAGGGTCACTTGGGAAAATAGGCTTTCTGAAAAGCCTATTATGCAATGTAAGCGTTGCCAAGGACTCGGACATGCAGCAATAACATACTGCCGCAGAAACGTAAAGTGCTCGAAGTGTGCAGGCCCTCACGAAATTATAGAGTGTACGGCCGATACAATAAAATGTGCAAACTGCGGTGGAGGGCACCGCTCTATAAGCACTGAGTGTCCGGTGTATAACTATAAACTCAACTTACTAGCACCCCCTAAGCAGAAGCAAACGTATGTGCCTGCACCACCCCCAGCTAAACCGGCGTGGCAAAATAGCCAAAATAATGAACGAGCTGGCCAGCGAAGAGGCCAGGGCCCGAGCAAGGGCCAACATCAAGTACGGGAAGAAGAACAGCCCAGAAGGAAGACCTACGAGGAGCACTTCCCTGATACGCTCGGAAGAAAACACCCCCAAAACCGAAATACGCAGCAAAACACAAATGTAAGTGCAACCAATTTTGCTGCAAACATGCCTATAAATGTAAATACGAATTCTAATGCTAATTTAATCCAAAATGTAAATAGTAATTTTAATTCCGACTTTCACAAGCTGTCGAACACGATAAACGAAATTAACTCGCTCGTTAATATTAGCGAGCTATTTTTCGCTTTGGACGAATTTTTATCAATGATAAAAACATGTAACGGTGATAAAATCGCCATCGTCCAAGCAACTGTGAGATTTTTCACAGAGGAAATAGGAAAATACAACATATAAAATGTCTTTCTTATGTTTGAAGTGTGTAGTTGGAATTGCAACTCAATCAGACACAAATTGGGCGAGTTTAAACAATTTGTGCATGATAATCCTTTCTCGGTTATTTTTTTATTGGAAACCCGCATCGAGCCATGGATGGTTTTGAAGATTCGGGGTTATCAGATTGAGAGATCTGATAGGCCCAATCAGCGCGGAGGAGGCGTGGCCTGTCTGGTGAGTAGGTCGGTCCCCTTTAAAAGGGTCCGAAATATTCGCTCGGCAGCAGAACACGTTTGTATCGAGACCGAGAACGGTCTCCGTATTACGGGAGCATACGTCCCTCCGCACGTCCCCTTTACCCGAGACGATTTTCTGGCTTTCCTACCGGACAACAAGAGGTCCCTGTTGATTGGTGATCTGAACGCTAGGCACGTAGTGTGGGGCGCCGGATCAACAAACGCCAGGGGCCGAATGATGTACCAAGCAATTGAAAATAACCCAGATCTCCTATTTCACCGCTCCGAAATTCCAACTTTCCACCCTGCTTGGGCAGCTACCCCCTCCTACCTGGACGTTGCTATTACGAAGGGAATCGCCGACGTTCCGCCGCTCAAGGCGCTAAACGAACTGAACTCTGACCACCTCCCAATCGTGATTAGCCTTGAACCAAGGCGGCCGCAGACCTGTGAGATGAAAGTCTCATACAGGAATCTCGATTGGGTGGAGTTCAGACGAAGGCTCAATGAGGCAACGACGATCCCGGAGCAAATAGATAGCGTCCAGGAACTAGAGGCCCAAGTCCAGTCATTCACCACAAATATCCAGCGTATCCGAGATACATTAGTTCACTCTGTCAGGAAAGAGCGCCCGACAGACTCCCTCCCGGAAAACATCCTTACTCTAATCAGGGAACGGAACGCCATTAGGCGTAGATGGCAAAGGTATCACGCCAGAATCGACCAGGTACGAGTAAATGAGCTTACTAATAACATTAAAACCCAAATAAGTACATATAGAACCGATAAGTGGATGCAATATGTGAACTCCCTGAACGTGCAAGACGGCTCTCTGTGGAGCTTGGCCAGGAAGGTCAGAGGACCCTCTGCAGCCATTCCGGCTATCCGGCACAACAATACAGATGTCATAGGTGACCAAGGCAAAGCAGAGGCCTTCGCTGACTTCTTGGAGGGGCTCCACGGAGAGACGCCTGACACAACCCCTGAGCACGTACATATTGCCTATACTGCTTCACAAATCAAATCGCGGAAATATCCGATTCCACCTGCGGTGATGGCAAAATTGCTTGTCACACCGGGGGAAATCAGAGCCACTCTCAAACAACTGCCGCAAAATAAAGCTCCTGGTAACGATACCTTGCCATACCTGGTACTTCGGAACCTTCCGAACAAATCCTTAATACATTTCATGCACATTGTAAACGCCATCATTCGCCTACAGCATTTCCCATCCACTTGGAAACATGCCGAGATCATTATGATCCATAAGCCAGGCAAAGATCCGAAGCTAACCGGTTCTTATAGACCGATTTCCCTGCTCCCCACCATGGCAAAGGTGGCGGAAAAGCTACTCTTGTCCAGAATAAGTGGTGCAGCCGAAGGGCTCGGTGTACTGCCCAATGAGCAGTTCGGCTTTAGAGCTGGACATAGCACGCTCATGTCTGCGGCGAAAATCGCATACGATACCGTACAGGGCTTTAACCGAGGCCAGAGCACTGCACTTCTTCTCCTGGACATTGAGAGGGCGTTTGACAGGGTGTGGCATGACGGCTTACTGTTCAAGTTGCATGTGGAACTTGGCTTTCCACTGCATCTGACAGCGCTGACCCAGTCATACCTTGCCGGGCGCACCCTCTCAGTACGCATTAACAGGGCAAGTTCATCTGTAAGACCGTTAAAAGCTGGCGTCCCGCAGGGCACTGTCTTGTCCCCCCAGCTATTTAATTACTATATAGCAGATATCCCCTACTGTCAAAACACTTCCCTAATGCTCTACGCTGATGATACAGCAGTGTACTCACAATCCCGCATCGCACAGGCGGCTAAACTTAAACTACTAGACCACCTAGACATCCTTCTCCCATACTACGAGAGATGGAAAATTAACTTAAACGTACCTAAGACAGAACTTACGATACTAACAAAAAAGAGAACAAACATTGACATCACGCCACTTACAATACATGGTACTAACGTTGACGTGAAAGACAAGGTTAAATACCTAGGAATAATACTAGACAAGCGACTTAACTTTACAGGACAAATAACTGACATACGAAGGAAAAATGCAACAGTACACAAGAGCCTAAACATGCTCATTAGGCCAAGATCATTTTTGAGTCCTGGTAATAAGGTTCACATATATAGAGCCATTGTCAGGCCGACACTATTGTATGGGGCCCCTGTATGGTGCTCTGTGGCGAATACACATAAAAAGACACTGCAAATAATGCAAAATCGCTACCTAAGAGCGGCTTTCTCTGCGAGCCGATATACCAGAATCGCGGATTTGCACTCTTGGGCAAACCTCGACACCGTCGAAGAGTATATAGACAAAGTGTCCTGCAATTTCTACGGTTCTGGTATACGCGGTTCGACATTGACGGCCGACATAGCAAGTGAACGTTATGACCCACAGAGAAGACCAAAGCATGGACCCATACATAGGCTAACATCCCTATTTTACCAGGACCCAAGACCGCCCGAGACAGAGCACTAAATCCAAGACACACAAACATGACCCCATACTTCCTACATAACACAAAGTGTGGGAACGTAAACGAAGACTAGACAAAGTGAGGGATCGAAAATCGACCAAAGTACGGGCACACAGCACAAATGCGCACCCATACTTCCTGCATTAGCAAAAGTATGGGCAGACAATGAATACGAGACGACGAACAAAACACCCCCATGACCCTTATTAAAAACAAGACACCTCACAGACACACTGACCAGCCGCCCTGCAATTCCGCTGGAAAGCGATCTTGGCGAAACTCGCCTAATCTATGTCTCTGATTGGCTGGGCGACGCCTAATACGCAATCCCCCAACTGCACAACCCTCACGATAGGGCAAAATTTGCCCCCAGCTCAAACCAAAGAAACGTGAAAGAGGTTTTTTCTGTTGTATTTTCCTCTATTTCCCACCTGTACATACTTAAAACCAGGAAAATAAGCGCGCAAAAACTGGAGCCACTGGCAACGAGCACGGTCACTAGGCTTGAAGGGAAGGAATCCCACAGAAGCATATTGCAGCAAAATTGGGCGGCACATAGGGCATAGACATAAGATAGGCTATTAGCACTAGGCACGAGTGGTGAGTGCGCCCCTGCAAAACACGGTTTACAAGCGTGTAAGGCGGCGCTAACCACACAAAGTGCGATCTATGTTTGTACTCAGGCCACGTATAATGTAAATTTGTTAAATAAATGTTGTGATTGATTGATTGATTGTTCTGTTCAGTCTTGGCTTTGTTGTTGTTTTGTCCAATATATTGTGCCATATTCTGTTCGTTTGTAGCCCTTCTTCTTTTCGATTGAAATTGTCCTTGTGTTTGTGGATTTCTATGGCTTCTCTATGTAGTCTGGTCGAGAAATGCCTGGCTGAGGATAAAATCTCAGTTTCTTCAGTTGAAAGCTTTGGAGTAAACCAAAATCGACCACGGCCTAACAGCCCAGAAAACTTTAGTTTTAATGATACCGGCCGTGAAAGCCTACGTAGTTTTATTATCTGTACTTTGCTTTGGCTGCAAAGATTTGTAGGAAATATCATTTTCCGCTCAATATGATTAGTATTGTGAACACCTGGACGTGTTCAGTACTTAGCTAATATCTTGAGATATAGTAGAACATCGCAGACATTGTCAGAGGTTTTATGCCTACAAACACCATCCTAAAAGTGACATGGGACAAACAAGTTTGGCGTAGCTTAAAGAAGAACCAGCACATTGCATAGGTGAGAAATTATTTTCTCATGCAAGCGCAAACTGTAAATGATTATAGTATGTGAATGTGACGATTTGATGCGGTTACGGATGGTAGAAGATCAGGATCAAATACACCATCGAACCATCAGTAGTTGTAGAAATGCTGTACAAGGGGGCCACCTGAGGTTACTAACGAATATGTTGGCAATTCAGCGTCGGATTATTGACAGACTTCTGGGTAGTTGTTTCTTAAATGAAAAAATAAACGGTCAGTATAGGCCTAGTCTATCTCAAATAGAAGTTATTTAGACAACCTCACTGGGGAAATCTCGGTGGGGTACGGGTGATTAAGATACCCAAAGCATACAACGCATTACAAGAAGCTGATATATGTTTTATCTAACTGAGCAAATGATAAATAAAACACACACGCACTGCCGTAGACAGAAAAAGTCAGATATTATAAAGCTATACCACAGAACAGCTTATATACTCAATACTCAATACTCAATATATTACAATAAATGTTTGTAGACAGTTTTACATCCCTATGTTAGAACAATTCTAACACATTTAAGTAGGTACCTAAAAAACCAAATTTCTGTATGTACCATTAGAGTTTCTGATTATTTAACAATTTAAATTAATTATAAGTAAATCTTAGTGAGTGATACTTGTTTATTCCCGCTTTACAGACATTTAGAATAGGACGGCAAACCTTTCAAGATTAAGGTAATTCCGGGAGAGGTGCACCACCAGGGAAAAATTACATAGTTAAATGAGGTTTAGGATAGTAATTTTTTCAAAAGTGGTAATGTATACCTGAGTGTGTCTGGAAAGACATATGCTATATAAAATCCTCAAATTCAAAATGACAGATTGTCCAAATTGGACTTAAGTAAAATAGTGTTTATGGCCGTCTGTCCCGATCACGCGGTGAAAAAGTGATTGATGCCCCAGTGCAAAAAATTTTGAAAATTAAATAATTGATGTCGAATTACTAATTTTTAATTGATGGCATGTAGAAAAATGATAGTGTGTCCCTATTTATGTAAATAAATAAGTAAATAAATGAATAAAAGATCGTTAAATGTTTCTTATTAAAAATACTAGAAAAATAACAAGTCTTGATAACTTTTCGAAAAACGAGTTACAGAAAAATGCAACATACACTAAGTTCTCAGTTCCTAAACAAAAAATAAGAACTAAATTCTTAACCGAATCAAAAAATAAGAACATTTTTCTGGATATCCCTTCCGCATGACCTTCTTGGTTTCTCCTATCAAAAGGGAGTTTGCCGCTATAAAAGAACCTAGAAATCGCGCTGTAATTGCTTCATTACAACTTTAGCTTTTTACCAAATTCCTGATTCTCTCTTACTCCCTTATAAATGACTACTGGTGGAAGAAGGGTTCCCTCCGCGCTACAACAAGCAATTATTGACACGTTCTCTCCCCTTTTACTAGAGATTATAGTGTGCACGTCTTTGGCACCATTGGTTGCTGTCACGGTACCAGCCTCATTATTAAGAAGGATTCCCTCCGCGCTACAACAAGCAATGATTGACACGTTCTCTCCTCTTTTACTAGAGATTATAGTGTGCACGTCTTTGGCACCATTGGTTGCAATTACGGTACCAGCCTCATTATTTATTTGATATCCGGTCTCATCTATGTTAAATACGTTTCCGGGCTTTACAAACCTATTAAACTCCGTAAAGACCGTGGTTAAAATTTCAAAAAACTTTTTGGCTTCATTTCTATTCATGCCCTCACTTCTAGCAAATGACAAACCTTGAGATTGTCGGCATGTCTAAAACAACAGAAATTAATGTTAGTTTTACTTGAATACAAATTTGGGATAGACGCCCCGGAGCAACTCTCCTTTTATCTGGTAGAGGCGACCCGGGGCTTCTGTCCTTTTGGTAAGGTATAGATGCCCCAACCGCCATATTTGATATCGTTTGGAAACAACAAGTGCCTGTGGTTCAGTTGTCACTACAGACACTATTCACCTGATATATTAACATAGACCGGACTTAAACCTAGCAAACTACATTTGACACACTTAATAACGCATGCATTTTATATATCACGAGTAATTTCTGATGAAACTTACCTTAAATAGCCTAAAAAAACAAAACGAACAGCAAAACGGAACAATGTGAGTCATTATGTCAACATAGTTATGTCAAGAAATCTACTCCAGAGCATCATGCAACTGGTCAATGAATTTGGCAAACAACAGTTCTTGATAAGAACTGCCTTTAATCTGAAAAGTTTTACCTAAGACCTTAATTCTTTTGATATTTGAGATAAGTAAATGCGCCTTTCAGAGAAAATGAGAACGCTGTAGTATATTAATTTAAAAAATATTAGATATAAGACACTTTTTAATAAGGGATATAAAAAAAATTAATATGGATAATATTGTAGAATAGTATTATAATCCAATGACAGAAAATGCCTAGGAAATTTTCTCTAGCAAGTCAACTTTTTCGTAGAAGAAAATCTTAAATTTAATGAAAATCTGAAATGCTATATAAAAAAAATCAAGAGAAGGGAACTAAATCGGCTAGAAGCGATGGACAGAAATAATCAAAAACTTATTACCCATATTTCTTAAGGAACAAGAATACATAAATAATTTCTAGTTTTTAAATCTGTATACTATTAAATATAAATTTCCATAAAACATTAAAATGTTTTGTAAATAGTGGTAATTCAATAAAAGTAAAAACAAGTAGAACAGCGTGTAGAATAGTCAATAGTTAGTCATAATCTTAAATCTATCTGAAAATATTATATATATTATATTACTAGAAAATATAAAAAGCACGAATTATGATACAAATTATAATTAATATGGGCTGTTCAAGCAAATGATTAAGCGTAATGTTATTAAATGAAGAGAAATACTAATCTAGTTGTAAGACACCTACTCAATCAGTGATGGAAATGGCGTCTATGATTGTTTACATGTTTCGCTTTCATCTTAAATTATCGCTAGTGTTAGGTGATATATTAAATGTAAGCGTGGATGGCATTATAGACAACAGAGAATGGCTTTATTCCTTCAGTTTTTTCAGCGATGTTTATTTTATCAGTGTTAAAAAGTTCGGGTTTTATTACTTTGAAAATATTTAGATAAGTATATAAAATCGAGCAAAGCTTTATTACCTAAATATTGTACCAACATCAAGCGAATGTTTGTACATTTACCGAGAAGGCAAATTTTATGATATGGGTAATGGTCTTAGCGCAATTAAAGTTTAGGTTATTGAATTATTCGGGAATAGAATAAAAATATTTGGCACGGTGATTCTCCTAGCAACAATTTTTCGTTACCTTTAAATTTAAATATTTATAGTTTCAGGTCTGAGCTCTTCTAAATATTTTAAAGCTTATTTTCATGGGAAGCATATGTACGTACTTTACATTGATATTTTGTAAGTTTAAAATCGAAGCTGACCTTAAATGCAAGGTAAAAGAAAGATGATCTATTGCAAGAAAAGAATACGCGCTGTTGTGTTGCGGTCTAAGGCTAATTCAATGATAAATGACAGTAGTTACATATCAAAACGAGAGTAAAAAAATTATATTTTATATTTAATTTGCCGGCAAAAGGTTTGGAACTGCTAACTGTAGCCAAAATGTTGAAAAATGCAATAATTGGTTTTGAATATACCGTTAAGTACAACTACAAGACTAATTTGTCCAACAAGCAATCCGTAAGTGATTCTTTAGTTTTAGTTCCTGAAAACAATACAGAGTTAAGTTAAATTGTCTATATTCCTCGAAGACCAAAATTGTCAAGAAAACTTACTAATTACTGAGCATTAGTTGAAACCTAGTAACACTTTGGTGTTCCTGGATACTTAGCGGTTTCTGTTTTTACGCGTGAAAATTCAATTCACGGCGGTGCTGCAATCCTGGTCAAACAAGATATCTGTGATAACTATACTGTTGGTCCAGTATCGAAATACAGTTCCTGATTACTTAGCGGTTTCTGTTTTTATGCGTGAAAATTCAATTCACGGCGGGACTGCAATCCTGGTCAAACAAGATATCTGTGATAATTATACTGTGATATTATACTATTTTAATACAAATATCTAAGGAGAATGAAAACTTTCTTGACAAATTATACTTAATTTAGTTACTTTCAGCTAAATGGTAAGTAAATTACTTACTGTCGCATTATCCCTAACAACCAGTAAATCCTCCAATATTTAAAATAACATAGAAGCTGATATAAATTTACTTGAAATTAAATTATATTTATGAAATAAATAATGTAACAAAATATGCATTTTACTATGCTTCGAGTTATTTCGAATTCATTTCTAAATAAAGTAGCTGTATCGATTATTAGGAATGTGAGCATTTTACAATAAACATTATTCACCCTGCTATTATTAAATTTCAATCAAACGTTATTCAACCTTATATATCAAACAAATATAATTTTCACTATTGTTAAACAAGGCAATAACACAAAAAGCCGATAGGGCATGATTTATTTAAATTTCTGCCAGTAATAAAGCATTTTACAACTAGCACACATTTCAGATATTATCGAATCACATAAAATTGCTAATGTATATCATTAAAATTAAAAATAACTCTGTTTCTCTGTAGGAGTAACATTTATACGGCGTAGGAGTAATTAAATGCTATCATTAGGTATATCTTTCTGTTTTATGTTTTGCACTATAGATGGTGAAACAGCATTTGTGTTATCAATTTGCCATTTCTGTAGTGCTGGCAGGGAGGATGATTTGGGATATATGCCAAAAAAAGAACAATTGCATTATTAAATTAATTTTGTGCTTCAATTCAGGCGACCTCCAGTGAAATATTGCTTTACTTGAAAAGCATGCATAGACGTATTATGAAATGCGGGCACTTACTGTAAAATTCGTATATTTGAATTGGCTTTTAATATTTATGTTTATTGGCAATGTGAAGACCTTGGTTTAGCTAAATTATTTATAGGTTATTTAAGTTCAATGAGCACGCAGATCGTTTAATAGATACATTTTATGATAAATTCCAATGCGTGCACTTCTATGATCTACATGCATGAGTTAATTCTCAATGCTCAGTTATTTGTGCTCCTCTCTCGAAGATATTTCATATCTGCAAAAAATATGCGTTCCTTCTTATACATAAAAAATTCATTCACTCCATTCAAGTTCTTGAATTCATTTCGAATTATAGGAAGATCTACCTAAAACTAATCAAGACAGCAAATAAACTATATTATCAAAATCGTTTATCAACTGCTAAAAACGTATCCAAGGAGACCTGGTCAATTATTAACGATCTTAGAGGCAAAACAAATTCCGCAAATCAGAGCATGCCAAAACCAAATGATTTAAACGAATATTTTATCAACGTGAGCAAAAATGTTACCTCTGGTATTTCTCCTTCTCTCGACCCTCTTTCGTTTCTTCCTCCTTCTAAAAAAGTCGCTGATAGTTTTTTCCTAAGCCCTAGCCTTGAACCTCTTCAGGTAATGAGCAGCATAAAGAGTAAATCAATGTGTAGCACTGATAATCTATCAATTAAAATTTTCCTGAACCTCCCACTTCCAATTCTGGATGTCCTAGCTTCCTTAATTAATTCATAAGCGAGGTGAAAAGGATGTCATGCAATTATCGTCCAATTGCTCTATTGCCTGTACTCTCTAAAATCATTGAAAAGTTATTAAAAAATCGCCTCATGCCATTTCTCCTTAGACATGGCATACTATCTCTGGAACAGTTCGGATTTTTACTAAACAAGTGTACAAATGACGCCATGTTCTTGTTGCTTCACGATGTTTACTCATCCCTTAACAACAATCTCCCCACTGCTACAGTCTTCTGTGATTACGCTAAAGCGTTTGACGGTGTGTGTCATGACACCTTGTTAAGAAAACTAAATTTTTATGGAATCCGTGGTATTCCTTCGAACTGGTTTCAATCTTATCTTGAAAATAGATAGCAGTTTGTTAGAGCGAACGGTTCTGATTCTGATTGCAGATTAATTACCAGTGGATTTCCACAGGGCTCTGTTCTTGGGCCTATCCTTTTTCTAATATACATTAATGACATCATATACCTAAAAATCAATGGTAAAATTTCCCTCTTTGCTGACGACACAAGCATAACTTGGAGTGATTCTAATACTTTCTCCCTACACTCTAATATTTCCAGCGATCTCGTCACAATCAAAACTTGGTCTAACTCAAATTGGCTGTAATCGAGGCTGTAATTCAACGTTGAAAAAACGGTAGCTTTATCTTATAAAACAACCTTACAACAACCTTTGCTACTTCACAACAGCAATATTAAATACGTTGAATCGGCTAAATTCCTAGGTTTGAATATTCGTGCTAACCTTAAGTGGTCCGCCCATATTGATTCTTTAACAAGAAAACTATCTTCGGCCTGCTTCGCAATTCGATCAGTTTCGAAGGAACTAAATTTGTCTACTGCCAGGCTCACTTACTTCTCTTTGTTTGAATCTCATCTTCGCTACGGTCTTCCTTTTTGGGGCTGCTGTAATACCGAGCAATTTCATGCCATTTTCAAACTTCAAAAGAGAGCAATTCGTTATTTATTTGGTCTTAATGGGAGAGCTCATTGCGTATACTACTTAAAAAAAATTAAAATTTTTACGCTTCCTGCTTTGTTTATTTTAGAAACAACTTGCTTAATATGCAAATATCGAACCATATTTCCCGAAAGGCCACAACATGAGTACCCAATAAGAAATTCGAGTCAGGACATCTACCTTCCTTTTCCCTTCTCTTAATTAACAAAAAATTCTATTCTTTATAACTCCAAGAAGTTATACAATACACTCCCGCTACATCTTAAATCCATCCCTACATTTGCTAAATTTCGTGAAAAAACGAAGGCTTACCTACTAGAAAGACCTTATTATTCTATGAATGAGTTTTACGTTTCTATTTGGGCATCATGTGCGGCGTTGAAGAGAATTTTATAGTAGGTATAGGATTATCTTTTTGACGAAATGAGTGGTTTCACGGGTATACAGGAAATACACAAAATTGAATTTTCCAGGCTATTGTCATGTTTTGTTTACTTTCACTAGGCATTTCAACTTTGCAACCTATGCACATTTTTCGAGTCAAGTTCACCGACATGACCTTCCTTATTTTTTCCAACAGCACGCTTCGCTTTAATGTCTGTTTCATATTTTGATAACACTGAGTTTCTTTACCCTATGTTTTGTGTACTTCCTGTGGATTTGGTTTAACTGCTTATGATGTTCTGTAATATAGTTTTTTGATAAATCGTGACCAATTTCAACTTGAAAATTGCTTGTTGTTCTATTTTTATGTAGGTATATATTATTGTATATAATAAGTTTTGTTTTGTTTATTTATTTAATTCGCTTTGTCCATAAAATTTATTTGAGTTTTTCTTTGGCAATAAAGCATACTTGACTTTGACTAAACTGCAATTTAATTTTTGAAAAAAAAAATGAGTAATAAATATTATCAGTCATAATAGTCGCGCTTGCTTAAAGTAATATTAGCCTAATTACTTTTCAAACTACATATAAAAACAGTTACATTTCCAAAAAGAGGTTTTTATTATATTTTTGTCGAGATATTTGCATCTAAAATGTCTATTTAACTGTTAAAGTTTAAAAGAAATTGCACATTTAAATATACGCCTGTACATAACTTTTGACTAGATTTGATGACGTCACGCCGGTCACGCGTTAGCCGTCAGGACTTTTGTAAAGGCCGATCCGCATTGGTGCAATTTTTCGTGCAATTTTAATTCTCAGGGGTTTTTGATGCAAACAGCTGATTCCAGGGAGTTTCAATTCATATGCAGTAAGGTTGCAAATTACACCGCATTGGAATAATTTCATGCATTTTTGATGCTTGGCTGATACTTTTTGTTTTTGTTTTTAAAGTTGGCGGTCGTTAACGGTTTTTGAAATTTATTCAAATTGAAATTAATTAAAATAATTAGCTATTACTTGCCATTTTAATAAGTCGGTTCTAATAATAAAAAAATAAATATACGAAGAGGATATAGTTTTAGTATCAATTATATGTGGAGCTGTTTATCTATTGCTCCCAGAAGCCAAACGATGGTGGATTAGGCCTTGGCTAAATCAAGATTTGGGAAACTTGCATCTCATAAATGAGGAATTGGAAAATGATCCAGAGAGATTTAAATCTTTGTTGCGAATGGATAGACCTACATTTGAGGATCTTCTAACAAGAGTAGAACCAAAAATCTCAAAAAGAGATACAAATTTTAGGCAAGCAATATCAGCCCGAGACCGTTTAATTATAACCTTAAGGTATCTCGCAACAGGTGAATCCATGAAGAGTCTTCATTATTCATTTAGGGTAGGACATTCGACTATAGGAGAAATTGTACCAGAAGTATGTAAAGCAATTTATGAAACCCTAAAAGAAGAATATTTAAAAGTAGGCACTCTAATCGAAAGTTATGTAGAGGTGTAATGTTAATGCATTTACATTTTCAGATGCCAAAAACTGCAGCAGAGTGGCTGAATATTGCAGCGGAGTTCAATGAAAAATGGCAGTTTCCAAATTGCTTAGGGGCTCTTGATGGAAAGCACATCGAATTTCAAGCTCCAAAAGGGTCAATCTACCATAATTACAAAGGAGGGAATAGCATTGTCCTGCTAGCATTAGTAGATGCTCAATATACTTTTATTATATGTTGACATCGGTACAAGCGGAAGAATTTCCAATGGTGGCGTGTTTAGAAAAAGCAAATTTTTTCAAGCAATGTCAACGAACAAACTTAATTTTTCTGAAGAAAACCTCTTACCAGGAACAGCTATTTCCTTACCGTTTGTAATAGTTGCAGATTCAGCTTTTGCCCTAATGAAAAATATTATGAAACCCTTTCCATTTAGAAATATTAGCAATGAAAAAAGAATTTTTAATTATAGACTGAGTCGAGCAAGAAGGGTAGTCGAAAATGCATTTGGTTTACTTGCAAATAGATGGAGGCTTTTGTTAAATACAATTAATTTATCTGAACAAAATGTTAGGTTTGTCACTCAAGCATGTGTAGCTTTACATAATTATTTACTTAAGAAATGCCCAATAACATATACTAGTGCAGAAGAAACTGACAGGAGGTATACTTTTAAATATGGGCTTAGTCAACAGGGTAGCAACTATTGGGGAGTAGAGGCTATTAGAGTTAGAGAAAGGTTTGCGGCCTATTTTAATGGTGTTGGAGCTGTAGAGTGGCAAAATAGATTAATTTAGTTTAAGCAAGTACTTCGATTTTTAAATTTGTACAAGTAGATCTTCAGTTTCTTTGATATTTAGTGTGAGCAGTAATAATTATTTTGGTAAGAGCGGGGTCCACTGTTGACGCACTGTGTATATAGTTTAAGGCTACAGGTTTTGTATTAATTTAAAAAGCTATTAAAAAACCTCGAGTTATAAAAAATATGTTTTTCTCAAAAATATATCATATATTACAAACTAACCCAAATTAACACATCAACTTATTTATTTTCTAAATCGTCTTCTTCTTCTTGTTGTTTTAATTGCTCAAAAACCATAGATAAGAAATTCAGTTTCAGCTTTCTTATTCTTCCAGGGTTCTTAATTCTTTCCATTTCCAGTGCCAGATGATTAAAAATATATTAGTGAAAGTTAATTGATTGAAGTGAATGCCATTGTAACACCTGTTATTTAGTGGGTATTGATACAAGGCCCAAAGCCCCCCTTTAACATATTAGTTTTTTGTATGTATGTCTATACATTTTGGTATTATTGAAAGGTAGAAAGAAGATGATGTTATGTTATGCTACGACTCAAAACATGGCTTTTATTGAGACGAGCTACTGTGTTACTTCCTACTATAAAAAGAAAATTTCAACCTACTTACTCCAGAGATTCATGAAAAAAATAAAAAAAATCACCAACTAAGCCATTTAGAAGGTAACTTCAGCTGATCTCTGCAGGTATAAAATTACTTGAAGCAACTCCTTCAATATTTTGATTACTTAGGAAATTCCACGCTTGGGTATTATAGACTTTAAAGTACATTATATTACCTGCAAAAGATGCGAATGTCCCCCTCTTTGTTCCTGGCATCTAATGCAGCTGAAGCTGACGATAATAGTTTTACAACTTCCTTCTGCATTGACTCTTTGTTAGTCTTTTTTGATCTAATTTGTGGCGTGAAAGAGGAAGATTCCCCTAACTCTGTCATCTGAACTTGCGACACATCCTCAATAGGCCCATCGTACAGAATTTCTTCCACATTTCCTTCTTCCTCTACTGTTTCATTTTGGGATTGGAAATCCTGATCAAATGTGTCGCCCTAAAATACATTTCATTATAATAAAATAGTACTATATTGATAACGTCCTCTCTATTTAGGTAGTATCACTTCAATAAACAAATTAACATGACTTCTCAGGGCTACAATTAATAATAATTATACAAAATATTGATTTGTGAATCTGTTGTGGCTTTTAATTCTAGCAGTTATATTTGTTTGTTTGCAGCCCAATGTACAAGGAGGTACGAGGTGAATTCCCATTTCACTTTTTACTTACCAAATTACAGGAACTTTCAATATTAACATTTAGCATCTTTTAAAAATAAAAGAACCTGCGCCAGTCCTTTTTGAAGCCTGACTTTTCTTATCTTCTTTATTATATTTGGTTCTGAGTATGTGAATTTTCATTTTGACATCGTCGACTGTAATGCACTGGTTTCGACAAAACGATAGTTTCATCAATTCATCTCTGATTTTGTTCAATGCATACTCCCTTTGCGGTTTATTTTTGTAATTAGGGTCGGCAATATTATATAAGATAGAATTGTTCTGGTAGCATTCTATTAACGACAAAGTAGCTTCCTTGGACCAAATAAGCTTTCCTTTGTTTTTGCCGCTTTGTACCATGTTTTAAAATTTTAAATGCAAATGAAATCAATTTCAGTAAAAAGAATAACGAATATAACGACTTTTTTTTGGTAATCTTTGATAACGACACAGCTTATATACACAACGATGCAAAGAGAAAGAGAGGTTATGTAATATGTCAAATTACTCAAATTTGCTGTCATTGGTGCCAATGGTAATTTCTAGGGAGTTTCGTAAAAAATGCACGAATTTTGGGGGAATACTAGAGCATGTTCTACTTTTTCAGCAAAAAATGCATGCAATTTTGCTTAAGTTGCGCAATGCATGAATGCGGACGGGAAAAATGCTGCAATTTTACTGCAGAGTTAAAATTGCATCAAGAGTTGCACCAGTGCGGATCGGCCTTAAGAGGTATTGGACGATGACTTATAAAAATATCAATCTTTCTTCGAGTTCTGGATTCTGTCATCATCTAACTCATTACTGGGTTATGAACGGATATACGTTTTCCATACCTATATGCAATGATGTGTCCACTGATACGTGAAGGTTTTTGCCTCTATCCATTGACGTGTATATGCATAACATTATCTATCTCTCACCTGACCGACATTTTCAATAATTATCATTCAATTAAAATAATAATTAATTTAAAGGTACAAAAACATAATATTTGATTTTGTATAATGTCCTGCGTATTTATGATGTTAATAAATAAAATAAATAGTAGAAATTAAAATTCCTAAATACAAATTTAAATCCTTTACATTTACAGCAAAAACATTTTAAAATTTCTATGGACAATATCTTCACGTCAACTTGAAAGTTTCAAAAAGAGCCGACGACACATGGTAAAAGTATAATAAACGTGTTAAATGTTGCGCACACAACCCAAATTATTTAACTTGACAGCGGAATTCGTTTGCGTTCGAGAAAATAAGCGAAAGTTGGCAAAACTAATGATATGAAATATTGTGGAGAGTTTCTGTAAGTAAATCTGATTCATAAAAATAAAACCACGCCGACACCGAATGTGTTAAAGATCTTCATTGCATTCGCACTTCTGTAACATGGCGATAAATTTGGTCTGTCAAAAAATGTATAAGAACAGAACAGAGGCTGCCATGTATTTTTATGGGTGATCGAGTTGTATCGTCAAAAATGCTAAGAAACGGAAAACTGTTTTTTTTTTCGTGGGGTTAATCATACATTTTTTAGTTCTTTTATTGTTCTGTCCATTTTTTTATTTAGTTTTTTATTGCTATTACATTTATTATTATTAAATTAAATGCTAACATAAACCGATAGTGTGAATAGTAAAATTGTATTTTATGGGAAATTTTGGAACACAATATGCATTTCGTGTGATTTGGCCAACAAGGAAACCGTTGATCGTTTGAGCCAATACCCACTCAACAAGGCCTTAGTGCTTGTCGTATGACGTCATCCATGTAGATCGTGCACGTGATACATACAGTAATATTTATGAAAAAAATCAATAGTTAACTTATTTTAAAGAACGCTAGCTATATGACAGACTTCTCGACATATTCCAAAAGTTATTGTGTGTGTTTTGGTTTAATGTTAGTTGTAGTATTAAATGCAGGCTTCCCACTCCCCTACACCTGCTCCAAAATTTAAGATATGTATTTACGTATAATACTTTTTTATACCACTGAAAAAAATATTATTAGATACACATAAAAATTCACAGTCCTTCGCAAAGATGCAACCGGGGGGACATTGAAAATGATGAATAAAAACGCAAAAATGTGATTTGTGTTATAATTAAAATATTTTTTAAAAGCAGAGTTTAATAAAGTAAAGATACAAATACCAGTCTTTATAATATATATAATTAAAGAAATGCATATATAACGTTAATATTATACATTATCATAATTAAAAGATAAATAAATAAAAAAAGTGCAGATGTGAAGACCAAGAAAATTACCCTCCTCTTTTAGATAGGAAAATCTATTAATATATAATTAGCCCTAATGTTACTGTAGTATTTCTAACCTGTTCCGATTTGTTTTAGCTCGTTTTGGCTTTTGGATATTTTTAGTTACTTTTGGTTAGTTGTTCAATCATTTTTCGGTTAGTTTCAGTTAGTTCCAATTTATTTTAGTCTCTGAACCGTCTCTTATACGTTATAATCAAATTTAATTTTTTGGTTAGTTTTGGTTAGTCGCCAAAATTCGCTCCGTTTTGGTTAGTTTTAACTTACTTTAATTTTTTCAACCTATTCCTAAACGTTTTAGCCCATTTTGGTGCTTTAGTTACTTGTGATTAGTTTTGGTTCGTCATTCAATCAGCTTTCGATTAGTGTTAGTTACTTTTAATTTATTTTAGTCATTTCGACCGGTTCCGATACGTTATAAATAATTTTAATGTTTTTGGTTAATTTTAGTTCGTTTCATCTTACCTTAATATTTTTAATCTGTTCCGTTGTGTTTTAGCCCTTTTTGGTACTTTTCGTTAATTTTAGTTAGTCGCCAAAATTCGGTTAATTTGGGTTAGATGCATATTTTAATACCCTTAATCAGTTCCGATACGTTTTAGCCCTTTTTGGTGTTTATGGTTACTTTTGATTAGTTTTGGTTAGTCATTCAATCAGCTTTCGGTTAGTTTTATTTAGTTTTAATTTATTTCAGTCATTTGAACCGGATCCGATAAGTTCCAACCAATTTTAATGTTTTGGTTAATTTCAGTTAGTTGCCATAATTCGGTTAATTTGGGTTAGTTTTAACTTACTTCAATATTTTTAATCTATTTCGATACGTTTTAGTCCGTATTGATGCTTTTAGTTACTCTGGGTTAGTTTTGGTTAGTCGTTTAATCAACTTTCGGTAAAGTTCAGGTAGTTCCAATTTATTTTAGTCATTAGAATCGGTTCCGACACGTTATAAGTAGATTTAGTGTTTTTGGTTAGTTTTGGTTAGTCACCAACATTCAGTTAATTTGGGTTAATTTTCATTTACCAATATTTTTAGTCTGTTTCGATACGTTTTAGGCCGTTTTGATGCTTTTAGTTACTCTTGGTTAGTTTTGGTTAGTCGTTTAATCAACTTTCGGTAAAGTTCAGTTAGTTCGAATTTATTTTAGTCATTTGAATCGATTCCGATAATTTATAAGCATATTAAGTGTTTTTGGTTAGTTTTGGTTAGTCACCAACATTCAGTTAATTTGGGTTAGTTTTAACTTACTTCAATATTTTTAATCTATTTCGATACGTTTTCGCCAGTTTTGGTGCTTTTGGTTACTTTTGGTTTGTTAGTCGTTCAATCAACTTTCGGTAAAGTTCAGTTAGTTTTAATATATTTTAGTCATTTGAACCGGTTCCGGTACGTTATAAGCATGTTTAATGTTTTTGGTTAGTTCTGGTTAGTCGCCAAAACCGTATAGCGTAGTATAGCAACAATAAGAACCTAAATATCTAATAATTAAAGGCAATGCATCGTTGATATCCTGAAGGTGATCTTTTATTAAAATTTGAGACAAGACAAAGTTTTAATTTGGGAAAAGCCTTGTTGAGAGCGATTTTCATCTGATTCATAATCAGGTAGTACAGAACTTATTAACATTAATGAAGCCAAAACTGTGAAACTGAAGTGTTAATATAGATTGAATTCTAAGTCTCTTCTCTGTCTCATATAACTGTCGCACAGAAATATGATAATGACCACCTGCCTTTGCCTGTATTTACCAAATATATCTGGGTCTGTTTAAAATTTCCAATCTTTGGTAGTTTAAATGTAGAAAATTTGACAGTCAACTCTCCCAAATTTTCAAAATGTGTTTTTTCCTGTTCCTCAAACTCAATTTTGCATATTTCAAGGGCTTTTGACAAACTTAACTCATGAATACTTTTGAGCTTTTCATCTTTACTTGGCCGTATTTTGATATTTTTTGATAAATAACTGGAGCAATTAAAAAAAAATAGATGGTGTACAGTCTTCTTTTAGCCGTGGTTTTAGTAAATCTATTGTAAAAAACTTACTAGTGATTGTACTTTTTATTATACTACCTTCAGGAAGATGAGCTTCACCTACTTTCGTATTGTTTGTGGGCTGAAAGTTATTTCAGGGTATAGATCTTAGCCGTTTTTGTTCTGTTACTTACGTCGTTTGGCATCCCGAAAACATGAACCCTAGGCCCATTTTTATAGTTTCCATTACAGCCAGAAATACAAAACTTTTGAGGCATAATTACACTAAGTATCAGTTACCACAAAACTAGCCTAAATCGAGGGAAACATACAATTAAACACAAACGGCCGACGTACAAAAGCAACAGGTCTTTAAGTCCGAAAGATATAGTTTTACGTTTTTAAAAATAAGCTTAACAACACGCCTAACAATATAAATATTATACCTAGATATACAACGAAATATTAGAAATATTAAAAGCACATAAATAGTTCCGATTTAATGAAAATGCAAAAAAATAAGACTAATTACCGATTACCGCAACTATTAAGTATCAGCAAATTTGCAAACTAATCGTTTGTTTTGTTTGCGCTGTTGCTGGCTCTATAAGGGAAGTTACAGTAGGCTCTCGATAATTGTGATAATACCCACTCAAGAGGTGTATATTGGTTGGGACCAGCCGTACCGCAAAATTTGCCACTCTATAAGATAAGTTGAAAGAAAAATAATGTTAAAAGAAACCAGTTAAATTTTCGTTGATCTCAAACACTGTACCGTGTGCCCTATTACTTAAAATTATATTCATTATTATCCTAACGACCGCTCGACGATACGATGATCTGACAGAACTTTTATTGGCCAAGGTGTTTTGCCGGCTACTTTTATTCCAATATTATTCAAATTATTCACCGTCGGATGGAGTTAAAGATATTTAAATATTTGGCCGACATTGTGTGTTTTTAACCTCACTTTTCATTTATTTTGTTTTACTTGTTAACATGAAATCTGTATTAACAAATCAATCAAGGAATATTTATGAAAATCGAGCACAACGAAATGCTTATCATAATTTATTAAAGGACTGAGCCAGAAATATTTGTATTATTTGAGGATATGTAGCGAGTTTTCAAAATCTACTTAATATTTTGGGGCCCAGATTAATCCAAACCTATCTTATACTGAGCCGTTTTTTGCTGGCAAAAATTTGGCACTTACATTAAGGTAATTTCGGTTTAGTATACGAAGACTCAAAATCACGGTACATTTGTCGGTAAAAAGCCTAGCTTTGTGTTCTTCTAATGTGTGCTGAATATATAACTTTTCGGAATACTTCCCATGTCCTAAAAGTACTATTCACTATTTCAGGGTAGACCACACATATTAGCCCTTACAGAAACACAAGTATGTTCTACAACAA